>PVJL010004102.1:100334-139181 GCA_004026885.1 Lyroderma lyra
GGTTGTACCAGTTTGCACTCCCACCAGCAGTGTACCAGAGTTCCTTTCTCTCCACACCCTCTCCAGCACTTGTTATTCCTTGTCTTGTTGATAACAGCCATTCTCACAGGTGTGAGGTGGTATCTCATTGTGGTTTTGATTTGCATTTCCCTGATAGCTAATGAGGATGAGCATTTTTTCATATGTCTGCTGGCCATTTTATTTTACATACTATTATAGATCATTGCATAATCCAAATTTACATGAAATATGAGTGCATTGTTCAAAGGAGGGCAACTTAACTGAGCCAAAAGCATTCAAATGGACTCCAGCCTCTCCAAATAAAGGTGGGAACAACTGGAGTGGGGGAGGGGGGTGCTGGCTAATTGGGGGATACTTTTCAGGGAATGAACATTTTTGAATAAGTTGAGTAAAAATACATTTGGACCATGTTTGAATAGAAAGTAATTTGGAGTGTGTTGAACAGAAGACATGTTGTAATTGCTGTAATATGTAATGGAAATTGCTCAATATCAGAACCATTAGTTCTTCTGATTGCAGCACTTCGGAAAGGACCTTGGGTCTCTTCCATTTTGAAAAGCACTGCAATCACTCAGAGGCACGGTAAACACCCAGGAATAGGGAAGCCACCCCAAAGGGTAAGGCGTTCTGCCTGAAATTCCTGGCAGCCCAGGATTTAAACCTACTTCGTCAAGCCCAGGGCATGCATGGCTCATGCACATTTCTTAGTAACCATTAATACCCACCTGAAAGAAGCCTGAGTGGGAGTTCTACCTTTGGTTGCCAAAGGGTACATCAAATCCTTTTTGGTATTTGTTTGAATAATGGAGTAGATCGTTTGGTTTGCTTAGGGGGAACACAAAGCAGATTTTTATCCTGAATTAGGCAGTTAGAAATCCTGACTTTCAAACAGCAACAAAATTCCTTCTCTGTTTGAATTAGCACATCAGTTGGTTCACCAACAAATATTTATCACGTTCCTACAATGGAACCTTTGCCTCCCCTATCTAATAACTCTTGACAAATTCTCTAATATCCTATCAAAGAAAGTATTTCTTCTACCCAATCATTTTAAATCATGTTTATTTTTCCATTTCAAATTTGGACTAGCTAAAGGTGTTTTTTTGTTGTTGTTCATTCCTCTTTTTTTTTTTTTCTCCAAAGAGATAGATTGGTCAACCCTATCATATCTTTCCAGGTCTAAGGACAGAAAAGCAAAATTATATTTCCATGTTATAAAAGACAGACTCACGGGCTAAGATAACCCTAGTTCAATGGTTCCCAAATCTGGTTGTGCATCAAAAGCACATGGGGCTATATATAGATATATAATCAAGTGGTACCCAATGTGCCATTAATGCATAGAATTTCTCTTGCTGAACACTGGCTTCATCTTACAGGCAAGGAAATTGAAAGTCACACAATTTGTGGCAGAGTTGGGCCAAGGGATCCAAGCCTGCATCCAACTCACAGTCCTGTTTCAGTTCTACCAAAGCTTCCATTACATCCAATAACTTCCAGGATTAAAAAGATAAATATCTCTCAAGGAAATTCTAAGTGGGTTTTTGGAGATACTTATTGTATTACTTTCCCTAGATTTCCACTCTCTAGGAAAATATTGGGTCTCAAGTTCCTTAATAACAAGAACATTTATTAAAAGTGACCAATAACACATAATCCCATACGAAGTACTATTGGAAGCAAAGCAAAAGACTCAGTTTCATCTGAGCTTGTTGAATCTATCATTCGGCATTTACTGAAGGAAGACTCATCATTTGCACAGATCTATGCTCAGCATTCTGGAGATATAAAATTAAAAAAAAAAAAAAAGATGTGCTCCAAAGGAACTTGCAGTCTAATTGAAGAGAGGGCACCCAAAGTATAAAAAGGTAATGAAATCCATTTGTGCAATACTAAATTCTCCTCTCAAGGTGTATTAGTTAGAGCAGGTCAACTGCTGTAATGCACAAAATCCCATGTTTAACAGGTGGGCAGCTTGCCCCCAGGTTGTGACTCAGGCTGTCATTCAGTCTCTTTTCCATCTTCAATACCAGTTTCCACATAGTATCAGCTATCTGTTGATAGTGCTTTAAAATTATTAGAACCATAAAGCAAGATTGCTTTATAATTTCTTCTCAATGAACCAGTTAGAGGGTGACTCTTCAGTTTGAGATTCCCTTTAATTATGAAGGAGCTCCCAGCTGAGTGTACCACCCAACCTTTGTAACTCTGCAGGACCTCACCACAGGCATTCTCTGCATGAAATTTCCCTGGTCCTCTCTACTCTTGTTTTCCCTTGTCTCAGGGAAAACATAGCACCTCTGCTCGCCTCTTTGCTGTGTGATATTTTTCAATCCAAAGAGCCAGTAGCTAAACAGAGAACATTAGTTTCTCTTCCCAGGCTGAGTAGTGATAGCCCTCCTCCCCATCTTGGCACCTGTGGAACCATGCAGACAGAGAGAGGTCTTGAATGAGTCCCCTTTGTGGCCAGGCAATGGGATCCAGCCTTCCCAACAGAATTGCACTGAACACAAAGAAACAACACAAAAACCTTCCCAAAAAGGAAGTGGGGTGAGGAGGGTCAGAAAGGAGATAATTGAGAATATAGATTAAACACATTTTTTAAGAGCGTGTAATAGCAGAAACATTTTTACTGCAAGTATGTACACAGTCACTCTTGCTCATCGGGTAACAAGATTCCATCACCTCTGTTTCATGGCACGAGGTTGGGCAGAGAATTTAGGGAGCAAATATTTTCTGAGGATTCTCTTTGCCTCTTCCAGGGGCCCTCTAAGACCCTGACAGAGGCTACCACCAAGGCCAAGTATAAGAAGGTGATATGGAAGGGGGTTCCCTGGTGGTGTAGTGGCTAGACTGCAGCACTCTCAAGCCTGGATTCGATTCCCAGCCAGGGAACCACAAAAAAAAAAAAAAAAGGTGATATGGGATTCTTTGGCAGATGGGGTAGTACAGGACGGACCGCATGGAGCCACAAGATGCACACACACGTATATGTATATCCGGCTTTCATACACACATACAAAGTACTTTTCTTCCTGGTTATGTGTATGTACTTACTATCGCAAAAGAACTCAATGAAAATTTAGAAAAGATCAAAATTATTCCTCATCCCATCTCCCAGAGGCAAACTACACTTTTTTAAACTTTATTAAGTTGATTGGGGTGACACTGGTTAATAAAATTATATAGGTTTCAGGTGTAGGGTTCTATAATGCATCATCTGTGTGTGTATTCAATAGTGTTCAACACCCCAAGTCAAATCTTCCATGACCACGTATTTGAGCCTGTTCACCCCTTTCTAACATGCCCCCACTTCCTTTCCCTCCAGTAACCAACATCCTGTTGTCTGAGTTTTTGTTTGTTTGTCTTGTTTGTTCATTTGTTGCTTTCAGTTTTATATCCCACATGTGAGTGAAATCACATGGTTCTTGACTTTTTCTGTCTGACTTATTTCACATAGCATGATATTCTTAAGATTCATTCAGGTTGTTGCAAATGGCAATATTTCATCTTTCTTATGGCTGAGAAACATTGCATGGTGTATATGTGCCAGATCTTTATCCAGTCATCTATCGAAGGGCACTTTGGATGTTTCCATGTCTTGGCCACCATGAATAATGCTACAGTGAACATAGGGGAACATATATCTTTACAAATAAATCTTTTTAGATTTTGAGGGTAGATAGCCAGAAGAGGGATTGCTGGGTTGTATGGTACTTCTATTCTTAATTTTCTGAGGAACCTCCACACTGTCCTCCACAGTGGTTGTACCAGTTTGCACTCCCACCAGCAGTGTACCAGAGTTCCTTTGTCTCCACATCCTCTCCAGCACTTGTTATTCCTTGTCTTGTTGATAACAGCCATTCTCACAGTTGTGGAGTGGGATCTCATTGTGGTTTGATTTGCATTTTCCTGATAGCTAGTGAAGTTGAGTATCTTTTCATATATCTGAAGGCTGTTTTTCTTCTTGGGAGAAGTGTCTGTTCAGGTCCTTTGCTTATTTTTAATTGACTTGTTTGCTTTGTTGTTGAGTTGTGAGTTCTTTATATATTTTAGATATTAACCCCTTATCTGAGTCGTTGTTTACAAATATCTTCTCCCATTTGGTTGGCTGCCTCTTTGTTTTGTTGATGGTTTCTCTGCTGTGCAGAAACTTTTTTGTTTAATATAGTCCCATTCATTTATTTTTGCTTGCACTTTGCTTGCCTTTGAGGTTGGGTTCATAAAGTCCTCTCTAGGACCAAGGTCCTTAAGCTTAGTTCCTATATTATTTTTTATTAACATATATTTTATTGTTTCAGGTCTTATATGTAGGTCTTTGATCCATTTTGAGTTAATTTTTGTGTATGGTAACAAATAGCAGTCTATTTTCATTCTTTTACATGTGGCTTTCCAATTTTCCCAGCACTATTTATCAAAGTGGCTTTCTATTTTCCATTGCATGTTTTTGGCATCTATTGAAGATTATTTGTCCATATATATGTGGGTTTACTTCTGGGCTCTCAATTCTGTTCCATTGATCTGTGTATCTGTTTTTCTGCCAATACCATGCTGTTTTGATCATTTTGTAGTATAATTTGAAGCCAGGGGTGTGATACCTCTGACTTTGTTCTTTATTTCTCAGGATTACTTTGGCTATTTGGGGTCTTCTGTGGTTCCATACAAATCTAATGTGTTTTTTTATTGTTTGTTTGTTTGTTTTTTGGTTCTATTTCTTCAAAAGATGCCATTGGTATTTTGGGGGGAACTGCATTAAATCTGTATATTGCTTTGGGTAATGAGGTCATTTTAACTATGTTGCTTTGTCCAACCCACAAACACAGAATATCCATTTCTTTGTGTCTTCTTCAATTTCTCTTCATAATACCTTATAGTTTTCAATGTATAGGTCCTTCACATCCTGTGTTAAATTTATTCCTATTATATATGTCACTTTGTAGTCTTTTTTTGGATTCAACATTATATCATGAGAATTTTATCTATCTCACAAGGAAAAAAATCTTTAAGGACATTATTAGTAAAAGCTAATATGAATAGACCATGACTTCCCCAATGTTTTAAGTATAATAGAAGAGAGAGGCTGTTTACTTACATGTCACTTGCTAAGCCTCTCAGCATGACTGAAAGGAGGCATGCCCTGCTCTTATCCCCTTAGGGAAATGCTAAGGATGACTTTGCTTTCAAACGCTGTAAATCAGAGGCTATGTGTATGGGTCGATGCCTATCTTAAAGAATGTTGTATTTCACTGACTCTAGAGAAAGAAGCACTCTTTATTGGAGCTAGAGGTCCCCTCATTCCTTGGGAGGGTCTCAGGACTCCAGAACCATTTCTTATAAAAGGTGGGGAGAGGATGGTAGTTTTTCCCATCACACAAATACAGAAACTACAGGAACAGAGTTTCCATTGAGCCAAAGCTGAAATGTGGAGATGCAGACAGTCCAGTTGTGGGGGCAGGCCAGAGCTCCTTAAAATCAAGGAATGTTGAGGAACACTTGATGAATCATCTTGTCACACTCTTGATTTGCTAAAAGCTCCATGGGAAGGGGCTTGAATCCTGTCCAGAGTTGGGATTCTGACACACGCCAAGATGCCTAATGGGTTTGTTGGGCCCTGACAGACACGAGGTCTGAGCAGAAGGTCCCTAGAAGACAAACTCCCCTCAGGTCAGGAAAGAAAGCTGAATGAGCCAGACTCAGCTGCAGGAGTGGCCTTAAGCTCTAAGTCTCTGAGAGGTGATGGCTAATGTGCCCTGACTCATCCCTGTGGTGAGGTCCAAGTATCCCAGAAAAGTGAGTACTAGTAAAGAAATAAATAAAAGTGAACTAAAAAATAACCTTCCTGGAGGGCATGTCACCAGGATAAGGAACCTATTAAAAAGGATAGACTGGAGTGGTGGAAGGAGTTTTTATACAGGCTGGAGGTATCTGAAGCCAGCAGTGACAGAGCAGGAGAAGAGAGACCAGACATCTCCATGGCCATCAGAAGCCACAGGTGGCTGGACTATGTGAACAGCTCAATTGTCACGAGGTAGGCAGGTGGCCTCACTGGGGACAGCCAAGGTCAGCAGGATGACCAGAGCAGCAGGGGACCAGTCTGGTTATTTGTGAAATATCTTCCTTCACCACCCAGTGCCTTATCCTTAAGAAGCTGACCAAAGGATATTGTTTATTTCAGTGGCTAAATTTTGAGCAGGTTGATTTTGATAAAAACCAAACATGCTTTTGCTCTCTTCCCTGCCTGCCCATCCATACCAACAATAAACAAAAACACATCCTAACAGCAATATGGCCCATGAAAGGCCTAATCTGGACTGTCCTCCAAGAAGAAAGGCCTCTATCAATCCCTAACCATTTCTATCTCCCAAATCACTGTCGCCGGGACACTACCTTCACAGTCTCAGCCAGCCAGTTTTCCTTTATGTTTTCATCCTCAGGTTACCATGTCATTTCTTTGGGAAGATAAAGTGATGTTCCAGTTCCTATGTGTGTTTGAACAGACAACCCAAGGGAAGAAATAAGGTATTCTTAAAGGGGAGAACGTGTACTTCCCTGAAGTACCTTGAAGACAGGTTGCTTCTGTAGCCACCTGGAAGAATTCCTAGGAAGAAGGAAGACACACAACAATCAATCAAGTGGACAGGAGCCTTCAAACGTGCCATGCACACTTGCTTCCTTTTGGTGTTACCACACTGTCACACACCATGGCTTGGGCAGTCCTGTTCCCAGACAGATAAAGAACAGGATTAACGTAGTGAAGGAGCCCTCAAGGAACCAATGGTGCCCCTGATTTGCAAGAGAGGAAAGAGCACAGAGGACCTGATTTCTTCCCAGAATTTCATTGCTCATTAGCCAAGCTGTGACTTCCGTGATGTGTGTACCTGGCATGAGACCCTGCCCCCAACAGACCTGGCTAAGCAGCAGACAGCTTCTAGGAACTCCAAGGTACAGTTAGTGTGTTGAGGTGCCCAGACCAGTGCCAACATGAGGCCTCTCCTCTCTGAATCCTCAAACTGGACTGCCAGCCAGCTCCAAGAAGCTTGCCAAAGGGGTCATAGGAACAAGCAATGAATGCAGCTGATAGAAACCTGTGCACACTGAGCCATCCAGCATGTATATCAGGGACCATTCCATTCCACAGTTAAAGACCCCTGCCTTTGATCGGGGCTCAAGGGAGAGCATGGCCTTCATCCATGTTTCAGCATTGCGTCCCCCACAATGACTAGGTTGCCACATACTGACGTTCCAGCTGAAGTTGCCCCGAAGCCTTAAAAATATTTATTTCTCATTCTAGAGAAGGTGGAGACTAAGATTATAGGAACAAGGAATGTGTCAAATGGGAAAAAGTACCAGGGATGTCTGCAAGAACAGTGGCATCCTGTGGACTGTTACTACTGGCTATTCATTCATTCATTCATTTCTTCATTAAAAAATTTTGTGCGTGTGCGTGTGTGTGTGTGTGTGTGTGTGTGTAAGGCACAGCATGCAAAGGTGATTTCTTTCTACCCCGAGTATCTCACAGTTCACCAGTTTACTTGAGGTCACAGGACTTTATACAGATAAGTGTTAAGCTGGATTAAAGAAATGCTTAAAGCTCAGTCGTATGTCATTTGGCCGATTTGGGTTTTATTGAACTCTCTTCCAGTGTACTTTTAGGTAATGAGGAGGTAGAAGTAGGTCTAAAAAGGCTGAAAGAGAGATTCTAAAAAGACAAACTGAGGGGAGCCCAGCTGCCATAGGGAGTGGAAATTTAGAAGGAGAGGCTATGTTTAAGAAGACTTTTTAAAGAAGCTTTTCTGATTTGTGGTATAACTCCCTTTTCCATATGCCCAAGGAAATTCCATTAAAACCCACGTATGTCACACTGCAACAAGGACATAAACAAGGGGATGGGGACTGTCTCTGACTCGGGAGTCAGGAGAGACGCTACCCAAGGAGCAGCATTCAAAATTGATCTTGAAGAATAGGTAGGAATTTCCCAGAAAAAAAGATAGGTAGTGGGTCTCAAAAGGAAGTCCAGGTTAATTTTTCACTGTTCTGAGGAGAAATGAGAAAAATAAGGGCAAGGTAGTGAGTTTTTGCAGAAAGCTAGCTTGATTCAATTTAAAGGAACTTCGGTTTGAGATGATATCATTTCTACTTTTGAAGTGTTCAGTTTTTCTTTCTCTTATGAAATCAAGGTGATAATAGATGGTGTTATTATAATTTATAGTCTCTCTTGGCCTAATGCAACCAACACACATTTTCCACATTTTAAAAAATGTACTTGGTCTTTGACTTCCAAGGCCTGAGAAGTGAGGTTAGTGAAGTCCAAGCTGAGGAAATGCATAATGCAAAGGCCATCTGCTGGGACAGGGCAGGTGTACAAGGTGTGATAAAAAGTACTGTGCTGCTGGGTGCCATGCGGCACATTGAACCTTAGTGACAGTGTGTGACAAGTTCCAACTTGTTCGGTGCAGTCAGTGGTTGTGAGCTACAGTTAAGAGGTTTGTTTTAAAGTGTGCCGTAAATCATGAATCACGAGCAATGCATTAACCTAAGTTTCTGTCAAATAAAAACATTACGGTGTGTCCTCATCTGTAATGTTTATTCACCGGATCTGGCACCGTGCGACTTCTGGCTCTTCCCCGACGTCACAATGACCATGAAAGGCAAAAGTTTTGAACGATTCAGGACAGAGGCAGCCACGACAGTGCAACTAAACACACTCACAAAAGGGGACTTCCAGAACTGCTTCAGAAAATGGCAAGAAGGGGGCTCCCTGGTGATGTAGTGGCTAAGGCTTCGGCACTCTCAATGCTGTGGCCTGGGTTCAATTCCCAGCCAGGGAATCACTCTAGAGCAGGGTCCCCAGCCCCCAGGCCACAGACTGGTACCAGGCGGCACATCAGGAGGTGAGCGGCAGGTGAGCAAGTAGAGTTTCATCTGTATTTACAAGCACCCCCCGCCATCACTGGCATTACTGCCTGAGCTCACCTCCTGCCCAATCAGCAGTGTCATTAGATTCTCATAGGAGAGCCAATCTTACTGTGAACTGCGCGTGCGCGGAATCTAGGTTGCATGCTTCTTAGGAGAAACTAATGCCTGATGATCTGAGGTGGAGCTGAGGCAGTGATGCTAGTGCTGGGGAGTGGCTGCAACTACAGATTAACGTTAGCAGAGAGGTTTGACTGCACAGAGACCATGATAAATCAACTGCTTGCAGACTCATATCAAAACGCTGTCAATGAGTGGCAAGTGACAATTAAGCAGCACCTGGTGGCAAACTTTATAGTGGCAGTGAGTTTTATAATTATTTTGTTATATATTACAATGTAATGATAATAATAATAGAAATACAGTGTACAACAAATGTAATGTGCTTGAATCATCCCAAAACCGTCCCCCACCCCAGTCCCACCCTGGTCTGTGGAAAAATTGTCTTCTACAAAACCTGACCCTGGTACCAAAAAAGTTGGGTACCACTGCTCCAGAGACGATGCTTGGGAGTACCATCAACTAAGAGCAACACCCAGTGTATCCAAGTATATCTGAAGATGTCTCAAAACAGTTATAAAGACTGCAAATAGCCTATCAATCCTTTAGGCTCACAAATCCCAGTTCTTTTTTTTTTTTTTTAAATCCCAGTTCTTGAACCAACTTGAACTGTTAAGAGCACTGGGGTTACAAGTCCATTCTGCCTAAGAAAGAATGCCTTTGGGTCCCTTGGCCAGGATTTTAACCTGGTATTTTTGAAAATAGGAGATTTAAAAGACTTTGGGGACCAGGAAATTTAAGGGAGCAGAATGGATTTACAAGTATGATGGAAGTGCAACTGATACTTGGCCTCAGTGAGAAGGCTCTGCTAGGGGACTGGGAGAGACTGTGACAAACTGGAGCTCATGTGCTCTTCTAAGGGCACAGCTGTTATTCTGTACCAGCTCATTGTTGCAATGTGGCAATGAAGCCAGATCTTCGCATTTTTTTAACAAACCTAAAAATCTGTATTCTTACTGTCTGCTAATTCAAGTTCAATAAACAACCATAACACTATAGGAGTCCAAATCTATTTTGTTTGCAAGCTGGATTTCTCCCACTCTAATCTGAGACCTGTGGTCCAGAGATTAGAAAACTATTAAGCAAATATATCCACAACAAGACCTCACACAAGAAAGAAAAACCTATCATTTAGTGATACAGGTGATATTTGAATCATCTGTGGGAAAAAAAGAAAAGAGTATTGAAGTATTTTTTAATTCAGTATTAACAAAGTCAGGAATCCTGAGTCTCCACTTCTGTTTCCAGAGTATGTAACCATGTGTTTTGGAAATTATAACCTCAAGCAATGCTCTGGCTATTATCACATTTGCTTTTTGCAACTGCTTTATAGGGAGAAAGAACAAATGTTATTATCCTCCAACTGATGAGAAAACTGAGGCAGCAGGAGGTCTTCTGCAGTTTCCCTGAAATCACTGAGTGTGGTGGCAGCAGATCCGTGACCAGACCCATGTCTGCTGTCACTGCACCAGGCATCAGTGTGCATAGCCGCCTCTGATGGGCTCCCCTGGTTTACGGGGATAACCACGGGAGCTCCAAATGGAGGAGCTGTGAAAGGGAAAACAAGGAATATGTGATCTTTTAACTCAGGCAAATCACCCTAGATCAGTTTTGGACTGGTGCTGAGCCCATGCGTCCTAAACATGGCCTTGGGGCTTTCGTGATTTAGATATGAACATTGTCAGGGAATGCTTAAGCACAAGAAGTGGTATTCCTATAGAACTTGGCCCTGGTGTCCTCACCTCGTGTCTATTTGGAGTCTTGTCCTAGAGGGCCATTAGGTTGGCAAAGCAATCAGCAGTCCTCTGTAAAATGTTCCCAGCCTTTCCCATGAATACACAGACAATTTGCATCTACAGCTTATGATCTGACTTTTTACATAAGCCACAGCAGAATTTTAGCAGGGCTTGGAGTGAAGAGAGTAATTTCTACCTCACAAACTAAGTGATATCCCAGAGGCCAGGCCAGTAGGCAGAGCATGTAGGGATGGCAAACACCATACTTCCCCCACTGAGAGTGACTGCCGTTTCTGTGCTTTCCCAGGGAGCTCAAACTCCCTCATGTTGTATCTGACTTGCCCAAAGACCCACCTCTATGAGAGGACAATTTAATTGAGGTGTCCCTTCAGCTACACCAACTAGGATCCTATCTCTTTCCCTTTTTTAAAGGCTAACGTTCTGGATATTAGTCTTCAGTAAAATAAGGATCATTGAAAACAAATAACTAAGAGTCAGGCTGCATGCTTCTCTGAGATGGTGATCTGGACAGCATTTTAGTCTGAGCCCTTGACAGGTCATGATGCCTCTAGGGGGAAAAAAAGATGTAGAACATTGGTAAGCGCATGGGGTTCTGGGACTCTCTCACTGCATGACTTTCTCATCTGAACCTCAGACACATCACCAACACTATGTGACTCACACCACCAACTTCACAAGCTTGCTTTAAAAGTCCTTTGTAATAGCTGATGCATTCTAAAGGCATTTCTTAAAACCTTTAAAATTGTTCATTTTAAGGACAGCATTAGTCAAATTTTCCAAGTTAAAAAAAACACACAACAAAAGAAGTAAAAGATTTTTGTAACTTCAGCCTTTAAAAGAATGTAATGGCTGTGATTTTCATGGATCTTGAATGACCTACCATCCACTGAATATCAGAATCAGGAACTTAAATGCAGACACAAATTCATAGGAATTGACAGTATCTGTGGTTTACTTAGTATGTGGGGCAGCCCAGGAGCTGGCTTACGTACCTCTTTAGGCACTGAACACAGCACAGAGGTAAGGCGCATGTCCAAAGCAGACTGCCTACACAATCTGATAAACTGGTTAATTTTGAGTCAGGTGCATCTATAAGATGGTCTGGAAGATGTCAAGCAAACCATTTTCTTCACTTAATAAAATACAAACCCTGTGTAAGTAAGACTAATAAAACCATACTGCTTAAATCCACTTGAGAAATACAAATGCCTCCTTAAGTTGAAAGAATTCTATCTGTCCCATGAATATAGAATGAAAATTAAAATAGTTTTAATTAAATCCATTTATTATGCAATTCATGTATTAATATATTTTTCCTGGCAAGTGAGATGAGTGAGGTGAAAAGATCATTTGACTTTAGCAGACCTGAGTTCAAGTTTTGGCCGTAACAGTGATCAGTGTGTACACTTTGGCACATTCCTTAACTTTTCAGAGCTTTAGATTTTCTTATACTGTAAAGCAGCTTTAACTGTAAAGTGGTTACACGAGACAATATTTGTAAGGATTCTAGACCTCAACTTAGCACTAATAAATTTCATGACCTCAGGCTACCTATTTAGGCTTTTGGTACTTCAGTTTCTTAATCTATAAAATGGGATAATAAGGCCCATCCTACCCATATTGTACACGATGTTATTAACTATAACTAAGTAGTAGATGTGAAGCTCAAGGGAGCCTTAATGATGCCAGGCCAGCAGACAACATCAGGCAACTTACTCTTCCACGGTCCCAAAGGCCAGCTTCATAGCGGCCCTTTTCGCCTCTTCCCCCAACATGTCTCACTCTCAGCCGCTGACCTTGCTTTGGAGTTCACTGAGAACACGGAGGGCTCAGGAAAGAACTTCCACAGTTCCCACCACAACTACCCACTCCGGCATCTGCACCCACACTCTGTCACGCTACGTGCTCTTAATCTAGAACCC
The DNA here is from genome assembly GCA_004026885.1 of Lyroderma lyra. Lineage (NCBI taxonomy): Eukaryota > Metazoa > Chordata > Mammalia > Chiroptera > Megadermatidae > Lyroderma > Lyroderma lyra. Next base: position 113,068 of record PVJL010004102.1, read on the forward strand.
TTTCTGGCTTCATTGACTTTTTTTTCCTGTTTGTCCATTTCCTATTTTGATTTCTACTCTAATCTGTCATAGTTCTTCTTTCTACTTAGTTTAGCTTTATTTACTCATCTTTGTCTAGTTTAATAAAGTAGAAGCTTAAATTATTTTTAGACCTTTCTTCTTTTCTAGTATAAGCATTAAATCATAAATTTCCTTCTAAATACTACTTTGGCTGTCCCTCGCATATTTAAATATGTAGTGCTTTTATTATCATTCAACTCAAAATATTTTTAAAGTTTCCGTGTGATTCCTTCTTTGGCCCTTAGGTTATTTAGGAATGAGTTGTTTAATTTCCAAATATTTAGGCATGTCTCATGTATCTTTTCATCACTAATTTCTAATTCATATCCAGAGGTTTGATCAGATACTATATTCTGTATAATTTCAGTCTTTTTAAACCTACTGAGACTTGTTTTATGGCCCATCATATGATCTACTTAGTCAATATTCAATGTACACTTTCTGCTGTTAGTGGATGGTGTATTCTGTAAGTGTCAATTAAGACAAGTTGGTTGATAGCATGGTTCAAATCTGGGTTCTTACTGATTTATATCTGCTTGTTCTAACATTATCAAGAGAGGAGTGTTAAAGTATGTGACTATAACTGAGAATTTATTTTTTTCCATTCTATCAGTTTTTGCTTTATGTATTTTGAAACTATTATCAGATGTCTACATATTTAGGATTATTTATTGTCTTGTGAACAAACTGACTTATTTATCATTATGAGATACTCAGACTCATTATCCTAAAGTCTACACTGTATGATATTAATATATCATCTCAATAGTTGATTTCTGTTTGTTCCATCTGGTTTTTGTTTGGATTAATTTAGTGAATTTTTATTATTTTATGTCCTTTATTGGCAATACTTATACCTATTTGTTTTTTTTTTTCTTTTTAGTGATTTTATGGGGTTTACAATAATATTGTACCACTTCATATATAATAAAAAAACTTACAATAATGTACTTCCATTTTCCCTTTCCTGCCTTTTGCATTATTATTGTCAAACATTTTATTTCTACATATGCTATATACCTGGCAATATATTATTATTTTTGTTTTAAGCAATTACCTTTTAATGAAAATTTTAAAACTAGACAAGGTCTTTTATAATTTCTTACATGTTTATGATTTCTGGCTGTCTTTTTTCCTTTCTATAGACTGAGGTTTCCATCTGGTATTATTTTCCTTTAGCCTAAAAGACATCTTTTAATATTTATTGCAGTAGAAGTCTTCCATGAATTCGGTTTTTACTTGTCTGGATGTACTTTAATTTTGTCTAGTTTTTAAACTTTTTCTCTGAAAACAGAATTCAGAGTTAACAGGTTTTTTCTTCCAGCACCTCCATGATGTCACTCCATTGTCTTCTGACTTACATTGTTTCTGGTACGTGTTTTAGGCTTTTATGCCTATTCCTCTGCATGCAACTTGTCTTTTTCTCTGGTTGTTTTTATACTTTTCTCTTTATCATGTATGTTCGTACTTAATTATAGTGTGCCTTAATTAAATCCACTATCTTCCTGTTACTATGCTAGTTAAGCTATCACCGTCTCTCTCCTGGATTACTGCTCTATCCCAATGGGTATCACTGAGTCTATCTTTTTGTCTACTGTCAACACAGTCTGTGTTTATTTTCAACATAACTTGTCAGATCATGTACTTACGCTCTATGTGATCAGTTTCCATCACCTCCCCCTGACCTTGTCCCCCGCCATTAACATCCTCTTCACTCTCTTCCGTCCAGTCACACTGGTCTCCTTGCTGTTCCTGGAACACACCCCTCCTTGCTACAGAATTAGGGATCTTTGTATATTTTGTTCTTTGTTGATTCCAAAACTCATAAAGCAGAGCCTGGCATAGTAGCAGACTGCTTAGGATCTGTTGAATGCATTGGCGAATAAACAAATACACAATTACCAGGTGTCACCTGAAAATAGTGAAGGAACTTTCTCATCTTTTTGAATCCAGAGCACAAGTGGGCCAAGGATAGCTTGTAGGCGAAAACTTAGCCTGCCACCTGTTTTTGTACAAAGGTTTACTGTAACCATGGCCAGGCCCATTTGTTTGCATTGCTATCTGTGGCTGCTTTCCCACCGCTGTACCAACAGAGCTGAGCAGTGGCTACAGAGAATGTATGGTACACAAAGCCTAACACATTTACTCTCTGGCTCTTTATGGGAAAAGTTTTCTGTCCCCTGACCTAGAGGGTGCATGCTGAAAGGGAGAATTCAGCCACTACTTGTTGCTCACATAAAAATTCAGTCACCAAACTCAAACAATAAAACACACTCAGATATGAGTAGGTGAATCTCACTCAGTACCATACAAAGATGCAACAAACACACTTTGGGGAAGTAGTTAGCCTAGAAATGCTTCTTTCCTATGCACAAGGAGTAAGTAGTCTATTTGTGGCAGTGGCAAAAATTAGCACTGTAGGGGGAGATGAGAGAAGTTAGTCTATTTTCTTATGTCTACCTCAATCTCTCAAGAATTCCTCCTAAATGCTTATTCTTCATCATGATGCTACTGAAGGGTCATTTGTATCATATTCTTTGACCAAATGATGCATTTCAGTTCCTTAAATTAGAGTCAGCACTCATCCATCTTGAAGACAGGGTTTCTCAGAATACAGACTGGTAGGGGGTGACCTCGGGGCTCAGCGGGCACTTCTCCAGGACTCTAAGACCTGAGTTTGAAAGAGGTGAGGGATGGGCTCTGGGACTTCCACAATGCACCAGTAGTGAGTGAGCAGGCCCTGGCTGGAGGCCTTCCCTAGGAAGCTGCCATGGCTCTCAGGACTCAGGGATGGGACTCTTCTAGGCCTGTCCTACTGCCCTGGGGTCTCCTTAGAAGGACTCTATATAAAGGAGTCTACTGAGAGCCATGTAAAAATCTAGAGTTATACTCCTGGTAATGGCTGGAATCAGACCAACCTCCTGGGTGCCTGGTGATTCTGAACCAATGAAACGTAAGACTTTGCTGCCTTGCTTTAGCCACTGGAGAAAATATTCCAACTTCCCCACTTCTCAGACAGAAGTCTGCCTCTGGTTACATCTCCCATGGGTATGGGACCCTGCCTCAAGAAGGAAGAAATAAAATTCTATAATGTGAAGAAGAGAAGGCTGAGGAAAATCAATCAACCAAATGGTTTGCAAAAGATGGTGCCTAACCATCACTTCGTAAAACATAAACAAAACCCACTAGACTTCAATGCAGGGCAAGAACCTTGGTTTAGAGGTAATTCCACCTGATTGTAAAAGTAGTTAGCCACCAAAAATGCCAGATTAAAAACTGATTTGAGGAACATTCAAAAGTGTTTGCATATCAGAGAAGAAAGACAAACCTTGAACATAGTCAGCCACAACAACAGATTTCTGAGTCCAGGTCCATGTAGGTGGTTATGAAGAATGTAAGACCAGGGTGGTTCTGCTAACATTTGGTGTAACCTTACCCAAATTCAGAGAGCTGGGTTGAGGAAACCTCTAAATTTCCCTTGGACTCCATATTTACTTGAATAATTAAAGTAAAAGAAAGTTCAAGAAGAAAGAAGAGGCAAAGTGCTGTGATGAATCTCTCGTTCCCTGCCACCCAGAACATTGCCCTGGAGCTTAAGTCTTCCCAGGATCCAAACCAAGACAGGGCTTCTCCAGGTGGGTAGCACCATGCTATTCATAGCAGTACTTATCAGGAGACTGCTTATCTTCTAACAGGGATGCTGGGGAACCTGAGAAGCTTCAGCAGAACATTTCAAAGGCACCTCAGACTAGACCGTTGCTAAGATAGATAGATGTCTCTTTTCCTCAGTTTAGATGAAAGGAGAGGAGAAGGATGACAACTCAGAGGATGACTCTTTCTTTGATATATTTTTTGAATGTCAAGAGGCAATGATCCTGGAGGCTCTGATCTGACTATTTTTCGGGCTCCCCCATGAGATAATAAGAATTCACAATAATCTACTAGCTGATATATAGGAAAGTTATTTTGTGGCAAGCTTTGGACTTAATATATGTTAAGTAATACTGTTAATAATGTTTACAGAGTAAGTCACTGAGCACTGTAAGGAGAAGAAGGAGAAAAGACACACAGGAAATACTCACAGGAATGTACTAGCTCTGCCAATTAAGTTCGTGAACTTATCCTACAAAAAGTGCTACATACCTCATTTCTGAATATCACTACGGCCACCTTTGAAGTACTCCCCTTGGGAAGCTATGTACTGACGCTAGTGCCTAGTCCACCCTTCAAAGCAGTTTTGGAACTCTTTTCCTGGAATGGCCATCAGAGCTGTCATTGTATGACCCTTGATGTCCTGGATGTCATCAAAATGTCTTTCCTTTCTCTTTGGGTAAAGAAAAAAGTCATTGGGAGCCAGATGAGGTGAGTAGGGAGGGTGTTCCAATACAGTTATTTGTTTACTGGCTAAAAACTCCCTCACAGACAGTGCTGTGTGAGCTGCTGCACTGTCATGATGCAAGAGCCATTAGTTATTGGTGAAAAGTTCAAGCCATTTTCATCTAACTTTTTCATGCAGCCTTTTCAGCACTTCCAAATAGTAAACTCGTTGACCGTTTGTCCAGTTGGTACAAATTCATAATGAACAATCCCTCTAATATCAAAAAAAGTTAGCAACATTGTTTTGACTCTTGATTTGACTGACAGGATTTTTTTGGTCATCGAGAATTGGCTGACTTCCATTGTGCACTTTGACACTTTGTTTCAGGGTCATGTTAGTACACCCATGTTCCATCACCATTATAACAAGGCCCAAAACATCGTCTTGCCTCTCCAAAAGGTCTTGGCAAACTTCAACTTTCCTTTGCTTTTGTTCATTGGTGAGCTCCTTTGGGACCATTTTTGCAACACACCTTTCTTATGCCAAGGTTAAGACTTTCCTGACTATTTCTCTATAAATGTTTACTTCGTCTGCTATGCTTTTCACAGTCAGCTGACAATTTTGACACAAAATTCGATGAATTTTTGCAACATTTTTGTCAATTCTGTTTGTGACTGGCTGTCCTGATCTCTCTTCACTAGTGATGCCATCCCCTCAGAAAAACGTTTAATCCATTTGTACACTCCTGTTTTCTTCGTGGCATTATCCCCATAAACTTGGACTAACATGACCCTGATTTCACTTCCACTCTTGCCAAGTTTAACAAGAAATTTAATGTTTGTTTGTTGCTCTAATTCAAGCTCCGACATTCTCACGACGGCACACAAAAACACACATCAATGATGAATACCACTCAGCAAGACACCACCACACATCGACACAAACACAGCTGTGAGACACAGATACACTAAGGTTATGAAACCTTACCCAGGTGTTTGTACAGTGCTGCCTATGTAAGTGCAAGGTGGCAATTTCGTGAAATTAATTGTCAGTACAAGTATATAAAACTATATTTTTAAATAAAGTGTTGAAGTGCCAGTTGCGTTTGACCTCAGGAAAAATACCTATGCATAAAGTCACATGGAATTAGGGTAGGAAAACTAGGGTCCCCACATGATTACTTAAATGTATCCCATTGCCTTCGATGCTATAAGAGTAGGACTGTTACAGCCTCTGCTGTTTGTGGGGGAACCTCCCTCCTCCTGGGAGGGCCACTTGCCCCCAGAGGAGACCATCACAGTGTTCACTTGAGCATGGTTTAAGGAACTCTGACCTCTGGTAGAATTGCTCCACCACCAGTGCCACTCTGCTTCGTGCCCCCACAGGTACATTCCATCCAGCCCTGGTGCCAGAACCTTCTCTGGGGAAATCCAGCCCCTTCCCTGATGTCACAGAAGTCTCGTGCCTTTTGAATCTGGCCAACTCTGCTGCCCGGAGCCATGGCCACCTATCGGTGGGCTTCCGGCCAGCTTCTGCTGGCTTTGAGAGGAATGGGACTAAGTTCGCCTTCTGTGAGAAGAGAAGAAAGGGGGTGCGGCCTGCAGAGTGCTTGTCTCCAAACCAGTCTCCCCACCAACAACCAGTGCTGTAGGCTCCCTGTGACATAGACCTCATTACCCTAAGTGCCACCTTCCTTAGAAAGCCACCACCCTTTAGTCTCACAGGAGCAACGTACCTTTCTCTAATTAGTGTGACTGGTATCTACTGGGCCCATTTTGGTTCCAAAACACACTTCCTTCTTTGCAATTATTGGAGAGTCTGAGCCTTCTGGAGGGACAGCCCCCACCCAAATCATCTGTCCCCTGATAATGACGTGAGGGTGAGGGCATGTCGTCTCTGTTCATCCCACCACTCAGAACTTTCAGTTTGTGGCTGCTACTCCTCAACAGCGGCTTGCTGTGCCCTGCTTCCTGCACCGACCTAGAGGACACAGAGCTGCCGACTTCAGGCTGTTCTCCTGGGTCTGGCCCCTCTCAGCCCCATCCCAGGGTTTCTCTCATGTAATGTGGTCAGCTCTGCCAATCTCCTCAAGACCAAGCCTGCAAACAATGCCGTGAGCCTGCAATTCTTACGTGCAGGTGAAGGGAAGGAAAGCCAGCAGCTACACTGAACTAGCCAAGAGAGGGGGCCTCCTCTTGCCGCCTTATCTAGGATGGAACGTGGTGATCCCTTCCCAGACTCAGAAGATGTTACCAGAATCTGGGTACCTTTGAGCTGGAAGAAACCTTTGACTAATGAGTAAGGAAACCAAAGCCCACAGCTCAGGTCAAAGAGCTAACCGTGGCCTCTTGACTCTTAATCAGTACTGTCCACTGTATTAGCTGCCTCCAGTTTTAATTTCTGTCAATTATTCTCTTTGTTCTAAACTCTTCAAGCTCACAAAGTACCCCAACACTACAGGAGGGAGGACAACCTTCCAACTGGTGCTCCAGAAGGAAGGGAGTAGGAGAGAGTCAAGGCAGGGCTTCTTCCTGCCCCGTACCATGAAGTGTGGCAGAGGTGACTCCAAACCGTCCTTGTGCAGAGAAGATGCAGAATTAATGGGGTTTCAGAGGCTAGCTCAAGGTCACACGGTTAGTACCAGATAACAGGACTTCCAAACTGCCGCTCCAGTGCGTTTTTACACTAAACTCTGTTGAATCCTTTTTAACACATGAATTCCTCTGGGAATTTCTTAAAACATCAATTGTTCTCGGTGTTCTTGAAAATAAATTCAAGGAACACACACTGTACCCACACAGTGCTTCTGGAATATTCATTTTGCATGCAGTGAGAAGAAAACTTGCTTTTTTATTTGAGGTAATTATAATGGGGACTAGATTAATTTTTTCCACACAGCACAGGGAAGAGTTGGCACAGTAGGTGTCAATCATTTAAAACCGAAGGTAACCGACTACATAATTTCCGTTTTCAGGTTCCTGAGGCAGAAGTTGGGCTCCATACGTGTTGTGATCTTTTCAGATTCACTTGTAAATGTTAATACAAATATATGAAGTCAGGCAATCAAAGTAATGTTTCTTCAAATTGAGTTTATTTTCCTTATTCCAAACCTATCCTGATACATGCAAAATTTAACAATGAGATACCACGTCACATCTATTAGAATGCCTAACAAAAATAAAAAACAAACAAAGAAACAAAAAACCCCACCAAGTGTTGGCAAGGATGAAGAGCAACTGATTAGAATTTTCATACGTTGCTGATGGGAATGCAAATGATGCAACCACTCTGCAAAACAGTTTGACTGTTTCTTATAAAGATAAGTAGTCTTCACTCACCATATGACTCAACCATTCCTGTCCTAGGATTGTTCAGGAGAAATAAAACTTAGGGTTATAGAAAATTTATATTTAAATATTTATAGAAGCTTTATTCGTAATTGCCAAACCTTGGAAACAATCCAAATGTCCATCAACAGATAAATGTATAAACGAACTTCATAAATATACAATGGAATACACCTCAGTAATCAAAAGGAATGAACTTTCGATACAACGTCTCAAGGACACTATGCTGAGTGAAAAAACTAATCTCTAAAGGTCCCATACTATACGATTCAATTTCTGAAACATTCTTGAAATGACAAAATTATAGAGATGGAGAACCGATTAGTGGTTGTCATGGGAGGGCCAGGGGTAGGGTGACTACATAGGTGTCGCAGTGGGGAGATCTTTGTGGTGAGTGGACAGTTCTGTATACTGGTGGCATAGTTACGCAAGATGTAACCACTGGAGGAAACTGGCTGGACCATTCAGTACTACCTTGGCAACTGCCTGGGACTCTATAGTTCTTTCAAAATGAAAAGTTTGTACATAGGCATATATACACACACATGTGCATGCACACACATATCTGATACACACAATAACCTGGATGAATCGCAGACACATGATGCTAAGTGAAAGAAGCTAGGCACAAAAGACTACATTCTAAATGACTTTCTATGACATTCTGGGGAAGGCAACACAGAGTTTAGAATGCTAGAACTGTTCTTCTGTAACCTGAATGTTGTGGGGTCACATGAATCTATACAAATTGTGAGAATAAAGGGAAATTTCATTTCTAATGGAGTCAGGTGGCCAGAAGGAGGAGCCCTCAGGCACGGCCCCTGGACATCAACTACAGACCCCCAACGGGGAAAATTAATTACTGATCGCAACAGGAGGGGAGGGACTACCTGGGACGCCAAGAGAACTTTGCGACTGCAGCAGGAGAGATTTCTTCATTTGCCCAGCAACTCCGCCAGTGAGAACTGCCACCAACCTGAACTCTCGCTTTCCTCCAATGGACTTTCCTTCAAAACAACCCTTCCCAACGTTGTCCTTTCTCTCTATAAAATAGCATCCCTGTCCTTGCTTGCTGGACTTGCCTGTGGTTTTTGCTTGTACTGAATTGCAATCCTCTGCTCTTCCTGAATAAACCCATTTTGCTGGTAAAAATAACTGGCTGTTTTATTTTTAAGGTTGACAGTGTGTTAAAACTCATAGACTTATTCACCAAAAAAAGAGTGAGTTTTTCCTGCATGTAAATTTAAAAGTAAACTTAAAAAAAATAAAAAAGAAGTTAGAATACAAAAAAACCTCACCTCTATTCCAAGAAACTATTGTGATTATGCTTGCATAAATTATACACTTAGTTTTCACAATTTAAATGCCCATAGTGATACTGTTCGGGGGGAGGGGGGATATTCCCTGAAATTGTGTGATTAAAGAAAAGATTACCTGTACATTTAATCTCTTCCACGTTTTCGATTTCAAATGAGAAGATGTGATGGTGTTCGGTTTGTTGACCAGCCAACTCAAATTACAGCTGGGTGGTTACCAAAACTTGAAGGATTATACCATGAAATTAAAGTCTGAACAAAGTATGGGAATGTTAACTTGAAACCAAAATAGGGTTTGAAAAAAAAGGAAAGAAGAAAAGAAAGAAAGACAGAAAAGCTTGAGAATTAATTATATTACTTTATTCCGTGTCCTTGAAAATGTCTTCAGTTGGCTCTCACAGGAGCTCAGGGGTGCATTCCCTATTTAGCACTTGACTCTCTGGAATCATTTGGAGTTTTGAATGTGATAGTTTGCTCTCCACCCCACCCCCGGAGTCTCTTTAAGCAGGTTTATTTATTCACTCCTTAATTTCCTGCTGAATACATTCTTACCTTGTAACAATAGGGTGAGACTAGAATGCATGCAACTATAATCAATGGGGACAGGTGACTAACAGGTAGACATCACTGAATTTCAGGTCACCACTATTGTGCTCCATATTTTCTTCAGTTATTTTTGGCTTGGTTCCACATCAGAAAGTTTAAACTTAAAGTTGTAGATTTACTGCTTTTAAGCAAAAACAGCTAATCTTTTAATGTCTGCTTAACTGTTCAACCATCTTTTTGTACTTCTCAAGATTTCTTTCTCAGCGTCATTCCACACAAACATTAAAAACTGACATTTCAGGTATTTAATCATGAATAAATCGGAAATCCCATATTGTGCCTCAAATGATACTGGTTGAAATCACATGGCATGAAATATTTACCACTTACTTTAATTTACTAGTTCATGTGGGCTTTTCCTGCTTGGTTATACTTTTTTACTTTCATTTTTATTAAAGTAATACAAGCATGAATTTTAAAGAGTCAAATCGTCCTACAATGTTTGTTAAGACAAATAATACTTCCGCTACTGCTTCTTCTCCAGAAAAATCACTTTTAAGTGTCTGAGCTAATGCTTTTGGCATTGACCTCTACATCTCTAAATAAAATGCCTGTCTTGCTTCTGAGGATTGCTAACCGTGGAGTGTGCCACCCCAAAATATGACTGTAGGAGTTCGGAATACCACCCCAAAATATGCCACTTTGATATACTTCCTAAAGACAGATCCTCCAAGACAAGAGGAACTCAGTTGTCATAAATCCCCACCAGGAAGTTTTGTCAACCAGGGAGGACAGAATGACACTTGTCCCAAGAGAGGAGACTAGACTTTGACAGTTGACACCACACCCAGACACACTTTTGTCACAAACCATCATTACCTCCCATCTGTTTTCCTAAAATCACTTCCTCTTTCCTAAGAGGCCTACATCCCCCTCCCCTTTCCCTAATAAGATGGTATTTAAGTTTAAATTGTAAGTCACCCCAGGGAATGAATCATTTTCCTCTGGGTATCTCCTATTAATAAACTCTTATTTGTTTTTCTTGTTAATCTGTCCTTTATTATAGGGTGTCACCTAAGAACTCAGAAGAGTAGAGGAAAAAATTTTTCTTCCCTACAGTTTTCTTGATTTTTCATTTTTTGGCATTATATTGACTTACCAATTAGCAAGTTAGGGACCTGGCTCTCTCTCCTGCCCTTGCCCCCGTGAAACACACACCCCTTTCCCCTACCTTCATCCTTCCAATACAATTATATCATAATTATTGTTGATCTTTATTTGGTGTTTCTATTATTATGACCACGTTAAATGTCACTTTGAACTAAGCCATGTGTAAAATACAATGACCTTTCCTATCCTGAACAACTTACTTCTCTGAATAATAATTTTGTTATTATTATTATTAATGTTCATCACTAAATTCAAACACAGTGCATTCAATTATATAAACATCCCCATTCAGGTGGGGTTAACATGGCTAGAAAATTACTGCCAGGCAGTTCTGACAGGCTCAGGACCCATGGCTACGGCCCAACAAACAGCTGCGTTCTGCGAGAAAAATGCCCTGGGTTAAAACCCGTGGTTACTCTGCTACAGACAATTGCACTTTGAAAGAAACCAGGATATTCCTGATTCCCAAACTACCTTCGTTTAAGTCTGGTAGAGCTATAACTTACTTGTCTTCTTTCCCTTAGAGCTTCCCTCCCACCTGTACACATACTGTATGTCCACTCCATTTTCATCATTGAGCGCCTAGGACTTCAGGTTCTGGTCAACATCAAAATAAGTTCTGGGAACAAAGCTTCAGGTCTTACGTTGACCAAAACAGAGTTTCGGTCAACTTAAGGTAACTTCTCGGCCGCAGTTGTGTTTTAGCTCCAGGCTCATGAAAGCAGAATGGCCGCTGGGAGCCAGACGAACAATGCCGTGACTGATGTCAGGCCCCGAAGCCATGATCCATGGCTCCCTGCCTTAGCCCTGACCAATCAGTGCAGCCATGACCCAAATGCCCTCGTGACTGTAAGGCTAGCTACCGGAACCCATCCTCGAAGTTAGTTGTCCCTCTTGGACACTCACTGCCTGCTCTCCCTTGAGTGGACCTAATAAACTGCTTCTCAGCTTCCTACTTTGTGAATTCTTTCACAACTGGAGAGCAGCAGTCATGGCTCTACTGATAGAGATGAGCCGAAATGCCGGGTGGCAGTGACAAGCTTTACTGGGGAGAAAGCTGCCGGGCTGCCTCACAATGGGAGAGCAGCAGCTCCGGCCATTGGGAGGGAAGTTATATAGGTATAGGGGTTGCTAGGCACAATGCGGAGGGAGGAATAGGTTGCTAGGCAAGAGGCAGAGGGAGGCATATGTGGTCACTATTGATTGGTCAGGCATAGGTTTCAATTCACCTGGCTAAGGTAAGGGCTAGGTGGTCACCACTGACTGGTCAAGGACAGGTTTCTGTGTACTGGGCTAGGGTAAGGGCTAGGACAAATTTGTTTCCCGGGCTAAGTTGTCAGTTTCCCAGGCTGCATTTGTGGTTTCAGGCCACACTGAGTTACAGTAGGGTGAGGGGAGGGAAAGAGAAGATGGCGGAGCGGGAGCCTTTCTATATTGAATCTATCATCTACAGTCCTCTCAAGACATTCAGAGCATCACATATTTTACCCCTTTGCTCATCTTGAAGACATGTCTCCCAGATTCTCTGACCTGCTCCAATCTAGACTGTTTGTTTTCAACATCTGGTGGACAGCTATCCTCCTGGGAGGTCTCCTCACCATCTTCCTGGGGATTCCCTTCATCTCTCTTGTGTTGCATCTCCTATTGCCTGTATCTTCTGTCTCCTTTCTAGCTTTAGGCCCATATTGTGGTGAAGCATATCCTTTAGTCGCTTCCTGATAAAGGCACATGGAAAATAAAATTTTTGAAATATTGTCTTGCTAAAATATCTTTATTCAATCCTCTTACATAACTGATGTTTTGCCTATGCATCGAATTCTAAGGTAAGAATCATTTTCCTTCGAAGTTTGGAAGGCATTATTTTATTGTCTTCTAGCCTCCAGCGTTACTGTTGAGAAACCTGAGGACATTTCAATTTGATCCTCTGTAATCCCTTAATCTTCTCAGATCTTCTCTTTATCCTAGGAGTTCTAAAATCTCACAATCACATGCTTTGATTTGTCTCTATTTTTATCTACTGTGTGTCAGTTTGGAAACTTGGTTCATTCTTTTCTGGGAAATAGTTTCTTATTATTTTGTCAATGATTTCTTCCACTCCATTTTTTTCCTGTTCTCTCCTTCTGAATCTCCTATTATTTGGACATTAGACCTCTTGGACTAGTCTTCTATTTATTGATTTATTGATTTATTTGCTTTTACATAATTTGGGGGGTTGGCTATGCTTTTTAGGACAGTTTTTCAATTTTATCTAGTAATTTATTATGTTTTAAAATATTTCTATCATTTCTAAATGTTTAAAGCTCCTTTTTCTATTTTATCATCATTCTGTTACTGTTTCAAGGTTGAAATATCTTTTCTTATATCCCTGAAGATACTACTCAGAAGTTTTTCTTAGCTTCTTTTCTTAAATATTTCTGGTTTTTTGCTTTTTTGGGGGGGGGGTGTTTTGTTTGTTTTTGTTGTTGTTGTTTTTTCATGTTGCTTTTTTTATGTTGGTTTGTCTTGGTCTGGATTTTTCACATCAGGATTTCCCTAACATGTGGCGATTCTTGACCATATGCTCCTAAAAGTGAATGTGCACCTGGGGCTTTTCAACAGCACACATCACCCTAGGGTGATGGGTCTGAGCTGTTTCACTGGGAAACTCATCGTCAGCATCTGGAAGACTTTCTTCCTGGGCTGTTCACTTTCCCAGAGGACTCTTCCAGTCTCTGAACTGGAGAACAATGGCCTGGCTGCCAGCATTCTGGGAGCGAGGAGGTTGGGGAGGGTTGGGGAGGATTGGGGAGGGGTCTCCGAATCCAATCAGAATGCATTTACTTCACTTCCCTATTTCCATGGCAGGACCCATGTCAGTCTCTGCCTGCTTCTCCCAATCCAGAGACCTTCTGCTTCCCCTCTGCAGAGAATAGTCTTCTAATAACCTGTGAATGTGAAGGAGGGCCTACTGCCTGACTGCACAAATTGAAGAGCAATCTGGGCATCAAATTGCTCTTCAATCACTTCCAACAAGTCCTCCTTCTTCAGACTGCCCCTTTGTCCCCCACTGCCAGAGGTGCTAAGTGTTACCAATTCATGGCCTTTTCAGGGAATTTGTGTGTCAATCCACTTTCCTCACTGCTGAGCTAGGATTCAGCTTCCTTATATCTGCTAAGTCAGTTAGCATGATTCATTTGCTTTCCACATTCCAAATGTTTGCTGAGATTTTCTCCTTTCCCATTCTCTCCATGCCTTAAAACAAACAAAACCAAAACCAAAACCAAACAAAACAAAAACACTCCTTTACTGTAGTTTTAGAGGCATTTCAGGAGAGAGGGACATGACAGGTATGTTCAACCTGCTGTCTTTACCTGGAAGTCATCACGTATGTAAGATGACAATGTAGGACCTATCAACCACATGAAGCCCACCTCCCCCTCCACTCCCGGCCTTCACAGAAGGTGCTGCTGATCAGGTTAGAGCTGTTTCTCAGATGCACCTCCTAACACTTGCTAGGACACCACAGGTAGGGCCTGAAAGCTTGCCATGGAGAAACATAGGAATGCTGCCTGGGCACTGCCTGCTTTACCTCGCTCAGGGGGAGGGAGGTGTCCCTGTGCTTGCCTCTGTATGCGTGCTCAGGAAAGCCATGCTTGCCTAGGAAATTTATACCTGAAGTAATGAAAAGTTAAGGATACCTTCAAAATTGTCTATTTCTGTCCCCTAATATTACAAAGACGAAACAAAGGACCAGATAGGGTCATGACATATTGGAGGCTGATTCCCAGGAGGGACTCAAAGCCAATTTGCTTTTCCCTAAAAGTATTTACACCCCCGGAATCACACAGCTAACTGAGGCAGAGTTGAGTTGACAACTTGCCGTCTTTGGCTTTCTCATTATGTCCTCTCCCACTGCCTCCCCTGTATAAATGAGATGACAGGTCCAGAGAGGCTAGAGGCTTTGCCCGTTGTTGTACAACTAATGTTAGCTGCTTAAGAAAAGAAGTAATGCAGAAATATAAAAAATAATACAGAGTCCTAACGTAGAAAAATACAAGTGTTCTTTTGTTGATGTCAGAATGTAAACTAAATCTTACTAAAAACCTTTTTTAAAGCTATAAAGAAAAACATCCTGATCTTGAACCAATGAAACTGTCTTTGCACCTTAGGAGCAAATCCAAAATAGTAATTGAAATAACTGTATAAAGCATCTGGTATGTAGTTTATTACCCTTCTGGTATTTGTAAGGAGTTCCCAGGTGTTGAGACTCTTCAATACAGTTGTTCCTGACATTACGTTATCCCTCTCCTCGGCTCACTGGCTGCTTCCCCAAAGCCACAGCTGCATGTCTTGTGCAGCAATCTTGGTTGGGATGTGCAGAGTGCTCCCTTAAGCTTAGTCCAAAGTCCATCCTTAACTGCCACCTCTTTAATTTCCTTTGCTCTGGGACATTCTAGAACCAAGGATCTCCCAAACCTAAGAAATACCAAGTCTTCCAAGTACGATGAAATTAGCTGAGGCCTCCCTCACCATCTACCCAACCTGAATGGCTCAGTCATCTGCAGTGAAATGAACCCCAGGAAGGAGGCAAATGCTCCTTTGGCACGAAATTGTCAGGGCTTTTATTTTTGCAGGTATATCAGTCAAAGTTGTGTTAATAGGAAGAACATAAATTCTTCACCTAAGACTAGGGTATTAATATTTGGAAGAAAATTCTTGCCTGTGAGGGAAGCAGCTTCAGCTGTTGTGGGTAGACAGACTAGTCAGTTTCTGCTGTTTCCCTCACTTCTGGAACTGGGATACCCTTATGTTTGCATGGCCAGCGGAGCCCGTATGGAGGAAATTCTCACTGAGATGGGGCCCAAGCCCGAGGGGACAGAGTATGCAAGTTACAAGAAGACAATGGGTACAAAGTCCCTTTAGTTCGCGCAGAGGAGTGGAGTGTTTCAGGGAAGGAGGGTGCAGGTTTGGGAAAGCCTGAAGAGGAGAACGGGGGAGAGTGAGGGAGGATGAGGGGGAGAGAGTTAAGGACGGAGGAACATTCACAAGGACACACTTTCCGACATGGAGCCCTGGTCTCCCTTAAGTGAAATAATTACTTCGATCTTTACTAGAGTGCAGTATGGGTTGGATCATGGCATGCAAGTTCTCTTAAGAGGGTCGTTCATAAACAGTGAGAAACACAAATGTTAAGTCCTCAGATGTCAAGGGTCTGCTATAATAGAGTCATACGGCAATAATTAACCCCCCGCTGAACAGAAGGGTCATTCCACCAGTGTTCTTATGTGCTGATCAAGCATCACAGCACAGAACGACATGTGGCAGAGAGAGTCAAGCAGGCCCAAGACCCAAGACAAGTCCGGTATTGCCAAACAGGCCCTGGGGTCGGGGTGGGGAGAACAGCCCTGCGGAGAACCACTCTTTGAATATTCGTAAAATCTAGAGCGATAGATCTCAACTCTGATATTGGTCATTTGTGTTGTCTCTCTTTCTTCTTCATATATCTGTCTAGGGACTCAAATTTTATTGATCTTTTCAAAGAAGGAAGGAAGGAAGGAGGAACCCCATTTCTGTTGCCCAGTTGGCAGAACCCTTGCTTCAATTCCATTTCATCCCAACTGGTGTCGATTTTTAACCTTAGGTACAGCTTCCACTAGGATTTCCCCAAGTGTCACTCAGAGCGCACAGAACAGATAGATGAGCCCCAGACGCATTTGCACACGTATGCATGTGGTCTGTCGGCAGCTCCACAACGGATCACATCTGCCTCAGGCCACTTGGTTTGCTACTATCGCTGATCTTGATGATTTCCTTCCATTCTTCCTTCCCATGTACCTTCCTCTCACAGAAATAAAGAGTGGTGGGAAGGGGAGAGGGCACCTATTTCTGGGGGAGCCCCTCCCCTTCTCTGATCACTAGCCTTCCAACTCCCCTCCCAAACTTCGTGTCCTTCCAAGCATGACTTTCCAGTCCCCACAGAGGGAGATCCAGTTGGGTGGCTTCACCAGCCCCAGGCCCCAGGCCATGCCCACAGACTTCCGGAGAGCTCAGCTCAGCCCCGCCCCCGAGCGCGCCTGGCTCTTCTCCCCTCTGAGCTTCAGGAGCAGGCGTTCTTTGGTGCCAGGGAGTGACCTGACCCTTTTCACCCGGATCCTTTTTCCTAATTAAGAGGAGGATTCCTCTGAAATAGGTAACTGAAGAAGAATATCCGGAAGTCTCAATCTTTTTGTTTTTTTTTTTATATAGTTACATACACTTTAATATGCATCTAATTGAAAATGGTTGTTTCTTGGCTTACACAAAATTTGGACATTAGCTAGCTTACTTACCTCAGCTATTTTTTGTTACTTTCAACCTTTAAGAAATATATATGACATCACTGAAAGGAAGGGACATTGCTGTGACAAGAGCAGGAATTTGTACTTGCAAGAGCCTGGCCCAAGTGCCACTCCGTCGGGTTATTTATGATTAAATAAGCCCGTCACCATTTGTCATTCTGAGTTCCAGTCTTTAAACTGCAGATAATAGTAATATCTCCTACCTAGGGTTCTTTTAAAAATCAAATGACACCACACAAATGATAGGCTAAATCCTTCAGAAAATGTCATAAATTATATAAATTAGGCAGCCTGGTGTGGTAGAGCTCTGGGGTGAGAACTGAAGTCTTAATTCTAGTTCACAGCTTGGCTATAATCTATCTGGTGACCTTGAGCAAATCCGTCTATATCTCTGAGGCTCGATTTTTCTCATCTAAGAAATAAGTGCCACTTCTCAACTTTAAGGCACATAAAAATCAATATTGCTACATCCTGGATCTCACTTCCAGAGATTCTAATTTGATGGTTCTGAGATGAGGCCAAGAACCTTTATTTGAACACATGTCTAAAGTGAGTCTGATGCAAATGGGCTGGCAATCACACTAAATGGAACATTGGTTTAGTTAGACCTTCATTCATCATTCAACAAACATCTATCGAGCACCTAGTGTATGTTCTAGCAGCTGGAGAAGAAGTGTCTTGCTCTCCTTGAGTTTCCATTGTTTGGGGGAATGAGCCATAAACATGTAAATAAATCTGTAATGCAGTAATATTGACAACCACTGTGTAGAAAACAACATGGAGCATGGAGACAGAAGGGTGGGGACAAGCAGTGGAGCCTTCCAGTTCAAAAACGATTGACCTTGCTCAGCGCTCAGGCAACACCACACTGTCTACACCACTCAGCAGGTAGCATCAGGCACTTCTCCTTGCCTGATATGCTTCTAGAGGCCACAAAGTATACGAGAGAAGTATAGGATGCAACTGGGTGCCTGCTCTTCAGCAAACTTATCCTGGCATTGGCAGGCAAATAGCCACAAGTCCCAAAGCTATATGGTTACGTGTTCTGCGGGGTGGTGAGGATTTTAAGTGCAATGGAAGTTTACCAAGACTAGGGGTCAGCCGCTGAACTGGTTAAAGCGGCTTCCCAGAAGATGAGGCTCAAAAAAATGTGTTGATTTGAGAGGTGGAAACTGGCCCACGAGAGACCTCAAACAAGGGTTTTACAAAGATTTTGAGGCTGTTTAGCAAGTGGACAAAGATGTTCAAACCTAGAGAGGTCGGATACTAATAGCTATCAAAAGGAGAAGCATACCCTGGAGAAAAAGAAGGGGACATAAGCTTTCACCTTGCCTTTGCCCCAGCCTAATTTTAAGGTCTCAGGAATATCATTTAGTCTCTAAGAGCTTTAATTTTTTTACTCATAAAAGAGGGATAATAATTTACATCACTCTCACGCACAGGTGTAGAGTGAGGGGAGAAAGGCTCTAATTGCTGGGAATGCGGGTGGGATAATCAAGAGCAAAGGAGGCAGGCTGTTCAAAGTATTGTCTTTGTAATTCTGCAGTCCACAATAGCAAACCTCTCTCTGTTTAAGGGCACCATGAAGGATCGTGCAGCTACGAATTCTCTGGGGGCATTTCATCTTTAATCCCGCAGGATGTTGTACAGACGGAGGCCCTGTTTCCATGGTTTTATTTCTGGCCACATAGCTTTAATATTGAGTACTTGCATGAACCCCTGTGTGGCTCCTGACTTACTGCTCGGGGTTGCCCAGGTAGGAGATGAGGATGCCCAAGATGTCTGCTCTGACCTGAATGAGCTACCTATAAGTGGAAAACACGGCACACTTTAAAACTGAACTGCCTCACACTGTGAGCACAAGATCAAATTGCATTTTATACTGACCCAGGGCTCTGTGTGCCTTTGAGCACAAGGAGGTCCATTACATGGCATGTCTTCCCTGAGTTCCAGTTTGAGTTCACCGGAAGGAATTTTAAATCTTATCATCATACTAAGCCAAACATGTTTAACTCGGTGTCTGGTTTTACAAGCCTGTGTCTAAAAAGTAAATTCTAATTCTTAACCTGCAAGTTATAATGTCGTGAGGTCACACCAGGCTGCTTCCTAGAATTTCTCAGAATTTTCAGGAACATTGCTTCCCAATACCCTGGGACGTATCACTTAGTTTTTGCTATCCTTTGCTCTTCAAGGTGTTGCCTTGATGGAGCCTTTGCTCTCTACAGTTCTGTGAGCTCCTTGTCCTCATGGGACCAGCTGTTCTCAGCTGGCACCACCACTGCCACCTGCACTCAGCCCCCTGGAAAGGACTATCTCCCCTTTCATTCCCCACAGCTCAGCTGAGATGGTGCACTGTCAACCAGGTGTCACTGGAGACTTGGGGACAGCTGAAGGGGCACAGAGTGTGACAATGCCTGCCATAGAAGGGGTTAGTGTTAGCACCACAGGCTCAGTCACCCGCAAAGTCATCATACTGCCCTCAGTAGGGTCTTTGGGTACAGGATGCCACTCACAGTTCACCAGTGAGAACCCCCAAGTTGCTTTGCAGCTTGGAACTAAGGTCACATCAGTTCCAGAGAGGAAAGTCCTGCCTCTCTCAGCCTCAGGCCTCCTCTTTTCTACTCTGGGATTAGACTCGTTTCAGGATGAGTACCATCCGTGTGGTCAGAGGAAAATGTCCCCTCCTGCCCACAGGATCTGCTCACCACCAGCCACGACCAGTCAATGGAAGAACTACTGATGTGATTCACAAAGTCCAGCCCATTCAGTCTCAGGCGCCATCAAGAATCAGTTCAGGACAAACACTGTATGATTCCACTTACATGAGGTACCTAGAGTCGTCTAGTACACAGAGACAGGAAATAGATTGGGGGCTGCCAGGGACTGGGGGAGGGGAGAATGAGGAGTTAAGAGTTAATGGGTACAAGAGTTTCAATCTGAGAGGATGGAAAGTTCTAGAGATGGATGATGGTGGCGATGGTTGCACAATAATGTGAATGCACTGAATGCCACATTTAAAAATGGTTAAAATGGTAGATTTTGTGCTATGTATATTTAACCCCAATAAAAGGAAAAAGAATTAGTTCAGGTTACACTGTGCCAGTCTGGGCCAGGTCTCGCCACCGTGTCCTCCTGTGGGAGGGGAGGCAGAGACCAGGCCCTTGGGCAGAGTCCGGTGTGGGCTCCAGCTCTCCTGTGAGCATGCGTGGACCGGGAGGCACACAAACATGTCCCAAGATCAACACAATGTTCCTGCTCAGGCTGAATACACATCTGGGGAGGGAAAAAAATGTTTCTTCTAACTCTGCAGGGGTGCAGCTCACTGCCCTCAGGGGATCAGGGTCTCTCTGAGAACACTAAGCATGTGCTAGCTTCAAATTTCTGTGACCTAAAGTTCCTGCCTGGTTGATTTTCTCAAAACAAGTCTCTCAAGGACATGTCGAGCCACTACCTCTGATACAGAAAACTGCTAACAACTTTTTAAGAACAAAATCTCCAGGCTCTATGCACCTGGCCGCACATGGGTAGACCTGGCCTTCAAAGAAATTTAATCTTCTCTCTAGCTATGCTCACTTTCTTTAGGAGCTTTTATTGGAAAGGGTTGGGAAGCCTGATCCAGTGTAAACACTTGCTGGAATTGCCCATCTTGGCTGGAGGTCCCGTCCCGAAATCCGGGAAATACACACTGTTAAACACCTTAATATTCTCCACCTGTACGCACTTTGATTATAGTGGGCCCATACGGAGTTTGCATAAGAGAAATGAAAAAGAACAACTTTGCCTGCTGCAACGCAATCCCACAGGAGAATGCCTCACATGGTTTACAAGCCCTGAACAGACCCTCCACACTCCCATTTGGCCTGGGAATAGCAGACCCCCCATCAGTTCTGAGCAGGCCTCAGTGGGGCTCCAGGGTTCAACATACCCACCTAAGAAAGAGAAGACCAAGAAGTCCCTGTGAGTTACCCTAAGGCAGTCATCAATAGGTTCTGTTAGGATAGGACTCTCCTATCCTAACAAAGAAAAAAAAATATTTGAATGCCCATCAAACCTGGGCCTAAGTCAACAGTTGTTTATTATTACCGAAAAGATTTTTTGCTGTCCTAACTTCCTGAGAACTTAATTGGAAAGAAAATGATCTGTTTGTTATTCTTGGCTGCATCGCATCTGAATTTTTACATCTCAGGAGTCTCCCATCGACTGAGGCAAAGTGTGCCTTGCATAATAGGGGAAGAAAATGCCAGAGACTCACTCTTCCCAGACTCCCTTACAGCTCAGGCAATGACTCAGGATCAGCCTATCAGAGGGTCCCCCCCTAGGCTTTCAACTGGAAGCTATTGATACGAAGAAGCAGGGATGAGGCAGTGTCAGCTTTACGCTGGGTGGGGACCAGCACTCTTGGTAGCCTCTAGTCCCACCGTGGCATCAGAGGTTCTGGGGGATGATCTGGGCAGTTGTGCAGTCTCCAACCCTAATTCTCTAAGTCTCCTGGTGATTCTGTCATCTATCCCATATCCTTTTTAATAAAGCCCCTTTCTTCTACAAGAAATTGGAATCAGTTTCCATTACTTAAAACTACAATTCCCAAATGAGGTGTTCTACTTGCACTGTGTACAAGAGAATATTTTGTTTTTGATTTACCTAGCACCGTGTACAAGAGAGTATTTTGTTTTTGATTAAACCCTGACTTTGCAACAAAACATTGAACATACTAGGGTGCTTTTAAAGTAACATTCAGTTCTCTAAAAACATTAGCAGTAAATTCACAATTTATGAAGCACAAATCTTTATGGAGGAGAGCTAAGGTAGAGGAATAGACATTACAAAGAATCTGTCACGCTCAAGGTATTTCCCAATGAACTGAGGAGTTAACGTGCTTATCTAAATGCAATGAGCTTTTCATAAGTTTAATTTATTTCTATTAAAACACTAAGCTATATTTTGTTATAATTCACTTAAGATGTAACATCATGGGGGTGATAGTGAATAATAGGTGCTTTTAATGACTTTACTTAGCAAATAAAAAGTTGGCAATGCTGTATAGGTCTTCCAAATTGTTTCTTAACACTTTATCCATCTGGGAAATTCAAAAATCTGGAAACTGTTAGATTAACTAAACTCTACGTTTCCTTCTACTTTAAACTTCTTTGTGTCTATAGGTTTGACTCGGTAGAAGTACCTGGAAAGTCAGATTTTAATTTAACAATAAAAACTGAGCATAATACACAGGCAGTAATATATTTTTATAGGTTGAATTGAATTGCTATACCCATCTTACGTCCTATTACCTACTGGGTTACAGCAAAGACTGCAGGCTTCTCTTCAGTCACTGGTGAATAGTTAACTTTGACTTCAACTAGCCACCCAGTGTTCTTTCAGAAAACCTTCTTGTAACCTTTTACCTAGATAGCAGAAGATACTAACTCATCCTACTGTTCCCATGTATGCTTCACCACCAGAGCTGGACCCATATTTAGCACGTGTCGCCTGGCTCTATTTCAAAAATAGTTGGGGGGTGACTTCAGCTGGCGGGGCCCTAAGCAGATAAGTCTGTGCTTTGAGAACAGTTGGTTATTTCAAAGTCTCAGTGTATGGGTTGCTTATAGTGGTTGTTTCCATTCACTGTGCAAGGACCTGCTGGGGATGGAGAAGTGACAGGAATCTGAATTTATGCTGATATCACTATACTTTCAACATGATGCTTTACGAATACAGAAAAAAAGCACAAACAAAAACAAAGCCAAGCTCTATTGCTTAGTCTCTTGTTTTTGCCTGAGTATCTCAGTTTCCATTCAAGGTATAAGGAGATCTAAACTCTTCCTGAGTTCTACTCTAAACTAGGTTCTTTCCTTTCATAAAACTGTGTTTCTTTCATTCAAAGTACCTATCTCAACCTGTAATAAGACATAATAACATACATTTGTTTGTGTGATTATTTTAATAATAGCTGTCATTCCTTCTGGTGCAAAATACTAAGGGATCCAGGTTCAGGTATAATTTGTTTATTATTGTACACCCGGCACTATATGCTTAGCACACTGTAGGCACTAAATATTTCTAAGTAATTACTAGTCAAATAAGCAAAAGGAGAGGCTAGCATACTTGTCTCTTCTTAAGAGCAAATAGTCAAAAAATACTTTTTTTTTCCCTCAACAACCAACTTCCAGCTACTCATTTAAGGACTTGAAATCTATATAAAAACCCAATCAAGACACTGATATCAACCATTTTGGATTTGAATGCTGGGGGAAATCACGTAACAACGTATTCTGAGGAGATTGGGTGCTTTCAGGGTGGTATGGCCTATGACTTGACAACCTATTCTTGCATTTTCAGCAATCCCTTTATCAGACTGCCACACTGTTGAAATAGTCCTGCAACTGGCCTAAATGGGTTGCAGCAATAGGAGATTAAATTGATGGGTTGGGTTTTGTCTTCTTTAGTGATAGAATTTCCCAGAAGCAAAGACCACGTGGACTCACCCAAATTGGCTTGTTTTAGAACCATAGGCTGAAGGAGGTGCTTTCTTGCCCTGCAAGTAAGGAGTGGCCCTACCCCAAGGAAATAGGGGAAGAGCATTCTCCAGGTCAATGAGGAATCTGGTGCTAAAACAAGTCCTGGCACTTGGTCGTAGCGGGTGCAGGGTATGTGCAAACTTAAGGAGAAATCTTCTAGAGCAGAGAAACTTGGGCTCTTGGTCATGAGAACCTCATGACTGGCCATGATTCAGGCTGGGAACTTAGCTTTCCCTTAAAATGCTAATGCAAAAGCCCCATTCCAGATTCCAAGGCAAAGCAGCTGTTTTGTGCAAACTTCTTCAAGGTCACCGTCTCCTCAGCTACCAGTCTTGCTCTACTGGATCAGTACCTCAGGCCAGGATGGAGCCAGACCCACCCTCCTGGGCTTGAGACCCTTAAAGGCAAGAGGGGTCACCCCAGTGACATGACATCGTCTGTGGGACTCAAGGAAATTCTCCTTGTCCCTGTGAACAATTTCCAAGTCTGGTACTCTGACCCTTGTGACAGGGTTCAGCCCACAAGTGGGAATGTGACTTGGTTTGCTGTTCACTGTTTTGGGGGAGTGAACTGACACCAGCCGGGATGCTCCAACACCCTCTCCGTCTTGGGAACAAGAATCGAGCCCTTTGGATGCCCGGGATTATTAGTCAACTGAGGGGAAAGGAGACCCAAGTGCTATGAGCAAGGTCTCAAACAATTACCTGGAAAAATAAACATATTAAAACAGTTTTCAAAAGGTTACAAATCATTACCAGTGACAAAAAAAGGAACAAGTTCAATTTTAAAATTATTTTAAGTTATGCTTCTCACAATAGCAAAAAAAAAAAAAAAAAAAGTAAACAACCCAAATACCCAACCTTTGGGATATTATCACACATTCATTTAAAAGAATATAGAGCCATTATAAGAATGAAAAATAATACAGCTAAGTAAAACAGGTGGTGTTTTCAAGTTAAAGGATACTCTGTGCTTAGGGGAGGTGTGATATGTAAGTCTCCATAGAAATATATATATATATATATATATATATATATATATATATATATATATATATATTTTTTTTTTTTTTTTTTTTTTTGGTAGTTCCCTGGCTGGGAATCGAACCCAGGCTGTGGCATTGAAAGCACGGAAGCCTTAGTCACTACACCACCAGGGAACTCCCTCCATAGAAATTTTTAAAATACAGCCAATCTAGTTCACGTGGCCTCTGTTAGGCAGGGGTAGAGTGGCCACATGTTGCCTGGGACTCAATCTTCAGGGCTGTCTCGGGCAAAAGAACATCACAAGGAAGTCTGTGCTCCCACCCTCCTCCCTAGCTCCGCCCTACATGCCAGTCCTCTCTCTCTTACCCTTCCACAGGCCAAGTGCACTGGGCCCATTCTCACAGGCCTTGCCCTCTGCCACTCGGGAGGCAGCCAACGTGAGCAAATAAACCTCTGCTTGTATAATCTGGGACATGCCAGAGTGCTTGTTAGCCTTCTTAGGAATATGGTATTTTTATATATTCTATAATATTGTCTACTTCCCTTTGCCTCGATTTTAAACAGGTGCCCATTATAAAGAATTTCTAAATTTTATGCATTATACTGGGGATCAATGTGTTCTACTCTGGGACCTGCCGCATCCACAGTCAGTCCTGGGCTTCTTGCCCATGGTGTGCTGCGCTGCATGCTGTGTGGCTCTGCTACCCGGCCACAGCTGGCTAGACCAGGGTGGACGCCAGGGGCAGCCAGAGCACACACTTAGCAGAGCCTGACCCTGGTTTCACTGTGACTCACTGAGCCAACCAGATCCTCTTTCCTGTGGAGCTGAAATGTGAGGCCAACAGGAGTGAAAAGTGGGTAGGAGGAGTGTTAGCCTAAGGACACACGAAAACAAGGAAGGAAAACCACAATGAGATCCCACCTCACACCTGTGAGAATGGCTGTTATCAACAAGACAAGGAATAACAAGTGCTGGAGAGGATGTGGAGAAAAAGGAACTCTCACACACTGCTGGTGGGAGTGCAAACTGGTACAACCACTGTGGAGGGCAGTGAGGAGGTTCCTCAGAACATTGGGAATGGAGTTACCATTTGACCCAGCAATCCCCCTCCTGGGGATCTACCCAAAGAACTTGAAAACCTTTGTCCGCAAAGACTTATGTACCCCAATGTTCATCGCAGCACTGTTCACAGTGGCCAAAACATGGATACAACCAAAGTGCCCTGCGACAGATGACTGGATAAAGAAGCTGTGGTACATATACACAATGGAATATTACTCAGCTGTAAGAAAAGATGAAATATTGCCATTTGCCACAAAATGGATGGACCTGGAGATCATCATGCTAAGTGAAATAAGCCAGACAGAAAAAACAAAGAACTGCATGACTTCACTCATATGCAGAATATAAAACTGAAAGCAAAGAAAAAAAGAAATGAACAAACAAATAACCCATGGACACAATCAATAGTTTAATGTTTATTTGGGGACGAGTGGGTTAGGGAGGGGAGAAAGGGGAGGGGGTGGGAGAGAGGGGGG
>PVJL010004103.1:0-139038 GCA_004026885.1 Lyroderma lyra
CCAGGAGGCAAAAACCAGAGCCCGGGGCGCTCTTTTCATGAGAGGAGGCCGCGGTGAGGAATGAAGGTTCCAGAGCCTTGCAGCCTTGTATTCCGCTCAAACCCTGAATCTGCTATTTCTGGTGGTGCCTTGGACAAACCATTCAAAACTTTTAGGAGATTCGGTTTCCTCCTCTGAAAATTGGGGTGATGGTAGCTCCTACCCAGTAAGTGTTTGGTAAAAATTAAATGGGATAATTTGTGAAATGCACCCAAGATAATGATGGCAGAGAAAAGTAATCTATCCACGGTGGTTGTTAAAATCATTTTATTGTTCTTACCATAAAGGATGTCTCACAAAGATTAGATAAGGTCAGGAGTACTGTTATGGCTGCTATAATATAAAAGATAGAAAAGTGCACTAACATGCAACTCATTTTATAGGTTAAAAAAAAAAATAGACAGCAAAAGCTGAAGCCACTTGCACGTGGTGTATCAATGTGGAAAGTTCAACCCAGCTTCATAATTCACTCTGTATTAGTCCCAGCTGTGGGCCTGCTATCGCTGCTTCGGGGGAGCTCCCAGAGAGAACCCCCATGGTGGTGGCAGCAGCAGGCAGAGCTTCTCATTAGCTTTTCTGATAGTGTGCCCAGAAACACTGACTCTCACCCATGCTGCTCCCACGAAATACCCCCGTGAAATATCTGCTCAATCCCATGGGACTGCGACACCAAGGCAGACCTGGAAAGCACATTGCTATTGTGTCAAGGGCACCAGTTCGATGCCACTGTCTCGCACTTGGTCAGGGGACTCCATTCACATGCTGTGAAATACACAGCTGCAGTTGTGCAAACTGTAGGTTGAAGGCAAAAACAGAAGAGAAATGACTCCATTCCCACTCCCAACCATCCATGTGAGCACTACAGCCTGGATAGAAGAAAGCGGAGTTAATGATCCATGGAAGCAGAAATAGTCAAGGGAGTTTTATGAACAAGAACAGCTAATATTTCATTCTTAATTTGTGACACTCAATGGTGGGTGATCCAACTTCACTCCAACGGCACCAAACCCATGTCCATCTTTGAGGTGATGGTACTTGGCTGCGCGAAGGAATTGGGGTATGGGGTTTTCTGGTAAGTGTTTGACAACTTGCTCTCTAGGAGATAAAAGCCTTGGTTGACAGGTAGTGTCTCCCAATTCCCATGGTGTAAATACTTCCATTATGGTCATTTCCAAGGTACCAACATGAGCCCAGTGAAGCAGAGCTGGAACGGGATGTGCATAATTAGGGCCATGGCTGACAAGAGTATGAAGACAATGGGGGAAAGACAACAAACACAGGAGTTAAATAAACAAGAATTCAGCAAAATTAAAATTCAAAGACAGGATGACCAGAAAAAAAGAAAGTCACTTTCAAGAATCTCTACATGTATTTGAAAGGATGTCAATTTTCCTGCTGTGTTCAGGTTTACACAAGATGATATCAGCACACTAAAGATGTGGAGATACCTCAGAGTCACCTAAACAATGCAGAGATGGAACCTAAGAGCCAAAACTTTAGCAACATTTCAACGAAAAGATTTAAGACAGGGTACCTGAGAAGGCTCTAAAATGTTTTTTCTGATTTATGGATATCAGCAAACATATTATGAGAAAGTCAAAAAGTGTAAGATTTTCTGAACTTAAGGCTAGAACATACAAACTCAGACTCTAGTCATGTTTTCAACTGTCTCTTGTAAACCTGAGTTACTCCATCCTCAGGCTTCCAAAGCTTTTGCCTCAGTTTCTTTTCTATGTAATGAGTGTGTTGATCATGAACTTCCTATGCCATAGCACTATACAACTACCTGTTAAAATAATTAACCAGACAACAGAAACTTCACCGAGTTTTTCCACTTACACCCAAGATTGCTACAGCTCAAAATTCAGAAAGAGCTTTCCTTTCAGATAGATCAATCCCTAAATCCCTAAAACCAAATAACAAAAACACTTGAAAACCAATTTTAAAGAATACCATTCAAAGGTAATACCTTCTTCCTACAATGAATTTTTTTTTCAGAGTACATCTCCCAAAATTGCTATAAAACATGGACAAAATATGAGAAACATCTCTTTGAATGAATCTATCAAGGCAGTAAGAACTTAGAAGACCAAGATTCTTCAAGAAAAAGTAAGTCACTTTTTCACTGCAGGTACATTTACTCAAAAGTAACAGCAGAGAGGCTGAGAAGCTGAGCAAAGATTTCAGAAGTCTCACAGAGCTGAAAATACAAAGACTGGAATATAAAACCCACCAAGGAGAAGGATTCTACTAAGCACCTGAGGCTTTTAATTGGGGCCCCTAAAGGTTACCCCTTGGAGAATATATGCTTTTCCATGTAGGAGAGTATGTGGAAATATATAAACCGTAACAAGGATCTTAAGCTGAGTTTGAATCACTTCAGTCTCCAATCAGATGGAAATGATTAGTCCCTACATCAATTTCCTACATGAAGAATTTAAGTCGGTAAATTCTCTGGGAAGGAAGATAAAATCATTCAAGGCTCAAATAATCTCTAAAAATTTTATATACAATGCTTATAATTCAATAAAAAATAATTAGGAAATTCAATTAATAAAAAGACAAGATAGACAAAAGAAACAAAAAGAAAATAGAAACAAATCCACAAGAAATCAAGATACTAGAATTATATAACATGTGAGAATAACCACAATAAACATGTTCAAGAAATTAAATAAGAATACAGTCTATTTCAGCCGAGAACTAGAAATTATCATGAGAAATAGAAATTATAAAAAAAGAATGGAAAACTTAAACAGGAGACTAGAATAATCAAAGTTAAGAACACAATGAATGGATGAGTTTAACAGCAGATTCAAAATGGTAGAAGAGAGATTTAGTCAAATGGAAGATAGTTAATAAGAAACTATACATACTGAAGGACAAGGATTCAAAAGATGGAAAGTATAAAATACAGCACAACAGCAGCCTGAATATGTCTAATATTTGTAACTGGAGTCTTAGAAAGAGAAGAGTAAGGTAATTGCACGTGAAATGAATTTGTATCATGCCAATTTAGTCAAGCCGGAACTGCTTTTGCTAGAATTTTAGTCCCAGCATAGCATAATTACCGTGGATTACAAGAGACATTTTGTGAAAGATTCAGAAGACAGAAGTAAATTATCAGTCCCATTTCTTTTATATCCAGAAGGTTATCACAGGGCGCAAGGTGAGGTTGCAGCTCACATACTTTGTCATTACTTGCTGACTAACTTTGTAGGCTTGAGGCATCAGTCAGTCCCTATCAGGTTTTCTTCTCTGTTCTCTTCAACTCCTGAGTCAGGTACATTTTTAGCACCATGTCAAAGGATCCAAGGTTCTTCTAGGACATCCCATCATCAAAGCTGGTGTCTTGGAAGTAGTGAGAGACTTATATGGGTTCTAGCCCCTTCTTGTGGGTTCACCACCTTCTCTTCCTATCTATCTATCCCATTGACCTCAGGCTACTGTACCAGAAACAGGAGAAACAGCTTCCCCTAGATACTATTGAACCAGCTCTGCCAATTTAATATCAGATCCCTATAATAAATTTCTTTGTATGTGTCCATGAGTGTGTCTATATATGCACATTCATATGTGTGCATGTGCATGTGTATACACAGGGTGCCAAAAAAAGTATACACATTTTAAGAAACAAAATGTATTAAAATTGTAATACTCAATATATACCAATAAAAAGCAGATAAAAACAAGGTCAGACAATTAATTTTATGAACTCATCCTAGAAAAAGTGCTACATACCTCATTACTGAATGTCATCACTACAGTCACCTTCAAAGTACCCCCCTTAGAAAGCTATGCACCGGCGGCAGCGCCTAGTCCACCCTTCAAAGCAATTTCATAACCCTTTTTCTGGAATGGCCGTCAGAGCTGTTCTTTTACCCAAAATCTGACATTTAAATTTACAGACTTGCTACCATATGCTTACATAGGCAGCACCATACAAACAGCTCAGTAAGGTGTCATAACCTTGGCAAGTTCGTGAAATAATTGTCTGATTGTGTGTGTGTGTGTGTGTGTGTATACACACACACAAGGTCAGATGATTTACATTTAGATTCATATAGATACAGATATATATGGGATGTCCACAAAGTATCCTGCCATGTAATATGAGAAACAGAGCCATTTATGGCTGGGTTCTTTCCAGACAGCCCTCATGTGTCCTAGTGATTCTGTGTCTCCGACTGCACCTTAACGCAGGGCAGAAGCAATATTTGAAGAGATATTGGCTGGTATTTCTCTAAAACTGATGAAATATATCAAAACATAGAAACAAGGAGCAGGGCAGATTCAATTCCCAAGCAAAATAATTACAAAGAAGCATACATCATAGAAAAAAAAAAAAACTGTTGAAAACCAAAAACCAATAGTAAATCTTAAAAAGCAGCAGAATAGCACCAGATGCTGGGAACAGTGTGAAGTATCAGGACCTCCCATGCAGTACAGGTAGGAATACAGAACGGTACAGCCCATTTGGAGGACAGTTGACAATTTCTTGCAGAACAAAGTGTGCTCCTACCATATGACCCAACAATCACGTTCCTTGGTATGTACATAAATGAAGTGAAATGTTAAAATGACACAAAACGCACATAGGTGTTTATGGCAGCTATATTCGTAATTGCCAAAAGTTGGAAGCAACCAAGATGTCCTTCGGTGGGTAAATGGACACATTCATTATTTGATACACCTATACATTATGAAAAGGTTACCACATGCAATCTAACTGTCAGACTAGCAGGGACACTGCAAAAGCAACATGTTTGAGACATAGGGACACAGCACCTGCCTAAGACTGAGATTGAATCAAGGCAACGGAGAACCACCCCATTACCACCCCCACCACAGGCTAAGCAGCTGTAAATACTAAGCAGTCGTGTAGGACAACTGGAGAGGGACAGAAGAGGCACTAGGCCATAGAAAGAGACCTTCTCTGAGATACAGCACAAAAGAAAAACGTGAAGATGAGGACGAAGGGAACACACATCAAAGGAAAAACCCCTCTGGCAAATCTGCCCCACCCTAAGCTCTAGACCAGCACAGCCCCATCCTGTCAAGCTTAATTCAAATCCCTCTACAAAATACATAGAAGACAAAATGTGCCCATTCCAGACTGAAAAACTATTGACTCCACTCTCTACTACCTATGCTACGTATATCACTTTCAACAAAAAATGATGAGTAGTGTAAAAGGAAAAAAGGTCACACACTCAAAGAGGCAAAGGACTGATCAAACCCAGACTCAGACTGGACACAGATGTTGGAACTAATAGGAAATTTTATATAACTATGATTAACATGTTAAAAGTTCTAATGGAGAAGGTGGACAGCAGGCAAGATCAGATGGGTAATTTCAGCACAGAGACTGAAACTCCGGGAGAGTCTCAAACGCAAATGATAGAAAAAGTTGTTTTAAAGTAACAGAGGAAGCTCGTCAATGGACTCATCAGTAGATCTGACCCAGCCGAGGAACGAACCAATGATGCTAGATCAAGAGACAGTACCCAAACTGAAACACAAAGAGGAAAATGAGCGTGCACAGGCACACGCACGCACACACAGGCCCGCGCACGCACGCACACACACCCTTCATGTATCCTATTTAAACTGCTGAAAACAAAAGACAGTGAAAAGAATCTGAAAGGCAGTCAGAGAAATAATACACAGTACAAACAGTGGAGCAAAAATGAGAATTAATTAGTCTTTTCATCAGAATTCATGCAAGCTGGGAGATAACTGAGTGACATCTTTCAAGTGATGAAAGGGAAAGAAGAAGCTGTCAACCAGAATTTCCTACACACACAAAAAATAAATAAAAAATGAAGGAGAAATAGATACAGTTCGACAAACAAATACTGAGATAATTCAGAGGCAGCAGTTATGGTCTATAAGAAATGTTCAATGAAGTTATCAGGCAGAAGGAACATGATACCAGGCAAAAACAGGAATCAACACACCAAAAAATGAAGAATACTAGAAATGGAATAAGTGAAGGCATGATACAGTGTGTATTTTTAATGGCTTTAAGAGATAACTGACTGCCTACAGGACAGGAGACATGTATAGTGTGTTTTATCACATGTGAAAAAGAAAATGTATGACAGTAATAACACAAAGAAGTAAGGAAGTACTGTGGCCAATCCTTACACTATATGCAAAGACCCTTTTTAATGAAAGATACATATAATAAACCCTACAGCAATTGCTAACACAAATTTTTAGAGGTATTAGTAATGTTAATACAGGAGACAATGAAATTTCCTAAATCAAGAGTATCCAACCACATTGGAAGAAGAAGAATGGTCTTGGGCCACATATAAAGTACACTAACACTAATGATAGCTGGTGAGCTAAAAAACATTTTTAAAAAAAGGTCTGTGTATAATTTTTGTCATGTTTTAAGAAAGTTTACGTATTTATGTTGGGTTGCATTTAAAGCCATCCTGGGCCACATGTGGCCCATGGGCCACAGGTTGGACAAGCTTTCCTTAAAATGTTCACTAAACATAAGAGAAATCAGGGTGGAAAAAGGACTAAAAACAAAGACAACAAAAAGAAATGGCTAACAAGATGATCATTAAATGTGAACAGTCGAACAACATCATTTAAAAGAAAAAAATTGACAAATTAGATAAAAAAAAAAGCAAGATCTAAAGATATGCTATCTACAAGAAACCTCCTTTAACTATACAAACAAAGACAGGTGAAAAGTAAAAGACTGAAAAAAAGATATACAATGCCAATACTACCCAAGATAGAGCTGAAGCTGCTTTATAAATATCAGACAAAGCAGACGTCAGAACAGGTCATGTTATGAAGGATGACGAGGAACACTGTGGAATAACTAAGAGGTCAACGCTCCAAGAAGACAGCACAACCCTAAATGTGGAAGCACCTAACAACCAAACTGCAAAACACGGACAGGACTGAAAAAACAGACGCATGCACAATTACAGACCTGAACACGATCAATCAAGTTGACCTAATTGACATTTATGGAGCACTCTGCCCAGAAGCAGAACCTGCATTATTTGCAAGCGCACGTCCAACATTCATCAGGAGAAACCATATTCAGGCCATAAAACAAACCTCAACAAATTTTTAAAACTAGAAATCATACAAACTATGTTCCCAGACTATTATGGAATTAAATTAGAAATTAATAACAGAACGATATCTGGAGAATCCTCAAATATTTGGAAATAGGTCATACACTTCTAAATTGCTCATGAGCCAAGGAGGACATATTTTGAACTGGATAAAAATACAGTATATCAAACTGTGTGAGGTGCAACTAGGCAGAGTTTGAGGAGCATTTACAGCACCACACGTTTATATTAGGAAAGAAGGAAGGTCTCAAACCCATAATCCAAGCTGACACCTTATAAAACTAGAAAAGATAAAAAATTAAATGCAACACACACACAAAGAAGGAAATAATGAAGAGCAGAAAGCAACGAAATTTAAAACAGAAAAAAGGCAGGCATCATAAGGACATTTTCAGAAAAACAGAATCTGACAAAATTCACCATGGCCAGATCTGCCCTAAAGGAAATGACTAACACCAGTTTTTCAGGTAGAAGCAAAAAGATCCCAAATAAAAGCACTGAGACACAGTATATTAGTGTCCTGTTGCTGTTGTAGCACGAACGTAGTGGCTTTAAACAGCATAAACGGACGATCGCACAGTTTTGGGGACTGGAAGTCCGAAATGGGTCTCACTGGGCTTAAATCGAGGTGTCAGCCAGGCCGCGTCCTTCAGGAGCCACTGGGGGAGAGGCAGCTCCCTGTTTCCCAGCTTCCAGAGTTCTCAGGCACTTGTGTCCTAGACCCCGCTCTCAATCCCCCTCCTCAAAGCCAGCCATGTCCGGCTGTCTTCCTCACTGACGTGTCTCTCCGGAGGTCTGGGTCCCCCCTCCAGAATTAAGGGCCCTTGAGATTTCATTGGGCCCACCCAGATAATCCAGGATAATCCCCTATTTTAACCCCTTTGCTGTGACGTTCGGGTAGGTCTGAATGACTATTTCCATCCGCTCACTGCGGTGTTCCAGTTTACCCAACAAGCTAAAAAAGTTTTCCCTCTACTATATGTACATTTTTCTATATTCTGTGATTTTCAAGAATGAGTAACAATAGGAAATGTCAAGGTAATCATTTATTTTAATAAAATGTACCACCTTGACTGTATTTACTTAAAAATATAAATACTGTAATTATTGTAAAATCATTACTCAGTGTGACACTGTTTCAAGGGCTTTTCTCCACTTAGAAGATTTTTACGTGTTTTCCTGGGGCTTGTTCTATCAACAACACAGATGTTTTATACGCCGTATTGTGTAACACTGTGTTATAAATGTTTTATGTCATCGATGCCATTAGACTCTAATTCATCTATACTTAAATCTAACTGATGCCACTTAGTATGTTTTGAGTGTTTAAAATAAAAATAATGTCATTTGTACACAAAACAGCTCAAAATGTTATTAAATGCATACCATCGGCAAAATATCAACTTTTTTGTGGCTTTTTGACACATTTTGGGAAAAAAATGTTGAAGAAGTCCATTAATGCCATGACAGGGTTAAAGTCAACTGATTAGCCAATTTAATTCCATCTGGAAATTTAATTCTCCTTTGTCATACAACCTAACATAGTCACCATTTCCACAGATGAGAATGCAGACAACTTTGGGGACAGTAGGCATTCACTCTGTCTCCCACACAGAAAGAAATGAAGAAGAAAAGGGGTGACCATATGGGTAAATCTAAGAGGATACTGTCAAAACAATAATGACAATGATATTTTACCGAGTTTTGAATATATGTAGAATTAAAATAGGCAAGACTGGAAGTAAGTGGAGTTAAGTTTTTAAGGTCTGTGCATTGTCCGGGAGGAGATGCAGGTAGGATTTGTGAGACATCCATACAGTAGTGCTGTCGTAATCTCCAGGCCTTTGGGGGAGCAGGAAAAGGATGGATACCCTGACAGAGGGGGCACGGGATCATTTTTAAATACCTAATTAAGAGGCTGACCACATGTCCCATTTTTAAATGGGACAGAAAACAACGGTCCTGTCCCATTTCCAACAGTACGTACGGTCTGACACTGAATTTAGCCCAGGGAGACTGGACTGACCCTACGAACCACTGGAAATGGGACAGGGCCATTGTTTTCTGTCCCATTGAAAATGGGACATCTGGTCAGCCTATTTTAAATTAATCCAAAAATGAGCAAGAAAGGAGATAAAAATGAAACAGAACAAATGGGATAAATGCAAAACAAATTATAAAATGACAGATTTAGGTTCGAAGAACGCTCACTAGTGACAGGCGGCCATCCGGAACCCCCATCTTTCAGGACCAAACCCCGTGGTGCCCAGGCCCCGCCACCCCTAGGCGCACTCCAAAACCACCTGGGTGCTGCCTCTCTCGGGGACGACAGCCCTGGGCTCACAGGCAGTCCACATCATTCTGGGACTGTTTCAGCTTGCTGGAAAGTTCTTCGTCCTTGTCATTGTCCAATCAGATTTACTTCCATTGGAAGTGACCACAAGCAAACGTCGTACCTGAACCCTGCTGCAGGGGCAGCTGAGCGTGGCTGTGCCTGGTACGGCAGTGGCAGGAGAGCACCTCAGCACAGTGTCACGCAGCTGAAGGGAAGGACACGTCCGCTCTGAGGCACAGGGCGATGCCCCCAACACTGCATCGGTGCCAGTTAACCCCAGGGGACAAACGCCAAATCAATCTTTAAAGTACATGGGAAGACAGTGCGGCTTGGGAACCCAGAGCGGCCACGAATTTGCCCCTAGGGATAGAGGCGGAAGTGAAATTGTTTGGAAAAGGGATTCATAGGTCTTGGCAGAACTTGAATAAAAATAGTGACTATTTCCCTTGTTCCCCCCCAAAAAAATCCCCAAAAGAATCATTACACAGTAACAGCAGAGGATCTCAGGACGTTTTCCAAGGATCTTCAGTAACACCCAATAGTTGCATATTTTAGGACACTCGGGTAACAAGAAAAGATTAACCTGGGAGAACAGGTGTTTTAGATACATTTGCAGCCTATGGAGCTTGGGGGTTATTCGACAATAAGCCATTTTATTTTATTTTTTTTGTTTGTTTGTTTGTTTGGTTTTTTTTTTTTTTTTTGCTTTATTTGGTATGTGGGTAGCTCCCTGGCTGGGAATCGAACCCAGGCCGCAGCGCTGACAGCGCCAACGCCGAAGCCTTAAGCCACTACACCATCAGGGAACTCCCAGCCATTTTAAATCCCACCCTGTAAGTTGGGGAAAAAAAGGTTTTTTTGCCATAATCTCACCTCAAGTGACCGCCCAGCCATGAATCTGTTTGTTCTCAACCCTTAAAGACACTAACGCCTGTCTCCAGTGACCTCCACTATACAATGAAATCTGAACCAGATTGAGTTTTCGCAAATAATCATACGATCCCAATCACCTGGGAGAGTTATAAACTGCAGACCCCGGGGCTTCCACCCCAATGACCTGACTTCCTAGATCAGGGATGCAGCCCAGGAATCTGCATTTTATGCAGTTTCCTTAGGTGATTCCACAGTGTCCCCTGGATCTGAAATACTTGATTAGATGGTATTTGATGTTCATTCCAGCTCTGACATTTTACAATAATGTCATTTACAAGCAAGGCTGCAGGGGGAATGGTATCACTAAAGGCAATACTGCTATCAACACTTGAGTCACAACAAAACATCTCTATAAGGCATAAAAAGTTTAAAGAAAGGACTTTGGGTCCATAGTAAAAAAAAAAAAAAAAAAAAAAAAAAAAAAAGACAATGTTTATTAGCACTTTGCATTTAAACAACTAGACAACTTAAAAATACATTATTTTAAGTATCATATATTTGAACTTTACAAGTGAAAGAATTTACTCTTAAACAGAAAAATCTGCATTTAACCATAAGGATGAAAAATAACATCCTTTGCACAGTTATTTTCCTGAGAAATGCTCATGTTTTTATATTAGATGTTTAACATAGAATAAAGGCCAAATCAACCTTTAAAGTACGTGGGGAGACAGTGCGGCTTGGGAACACCAGGAGTCTCACCGATGCTAACTAATGTCCAACTATGATCCCCGCAAATAAAAAAAGAAAAAAGACCTGCCCCCAGCGTGCCTGAACCCTGAAATTCCACCATGGAGTTGTGTTCCTTTGCTTTTCACCCCCGCCCGAGCCCAGCTGGCCTGTCATGTCCATGAGGGCGGGAATACACTAAACAGGGCTGGTGAGAAGCCCGTGTCCATGCAGACACTGGTCACTGACCCGCCGCTCCTCCCTGTGAGCCCAGACGAGGCTGCCAAAGCTCAGGGCAGCTCTTCCCACTGGCCGGGGTTACCCTCAGTCTTATCTGTCACGTGCCATGTTCATTCCATGAGCATCTGTGGCACGTCACTACACACCAGGCAGGGGGCTTAGATGACTGTCTGAGAAGAGGACACAGAAGGGTAGAGAAACACACGAATGGCATTAAGGAGAAACTCCATCGCACTTCACGATTGTGCCAAGAGGTGGCCCCAGTAAAGACACGGATTGTGCCACTGATGGAAACGTGGACACATGAATTGTGCTACATCCACAGAAGAGAGCGGTACCCAGCGGTAAAAAGTAATTACAGCGACCTGCTACAACCTGCATGCATCCGGGAACGTGAGCGATGAAAGGGAAATGGGCCCATTCCAGAAGACTCTGAGGAGTGCAGAGAGAAGGGGGAGAGCAAGGCACCGAGGTGGACACACGATAGTATCCATGTTCCGTTTACCGGGTTGGGTGGTAGACTCTCACTCAGTACCGACCACATCACAATGCACAGTGACATGCATGCATTAGGAACGAAACGGGCGCATGGAACGAGGCTTATGGTTAACCCGATTCTGCGCACGGAGGTCCATTCAGAAGGAGCAAGGACACACGGGAGCATCTTGGCCAAGATCACCAGACTAAGGATCATAAAAGGTACTCTCGTAGCTTTTGGGACCAACTCAGGGATCTGGCTCACCACGAGAATTCAGTAAGGACAGAAAGCGATCTACACAAGAGGCATTATGGAAAGGGCAATCATGGAGTTCAACTGACGGGTCTGAAAAGAAAATTTCTAGAAGCCAAAAAGTCTCCAGCCATTTTGACAAATCAATTCAGGTTACTCAAATTTTCCTTACTTTTGAAAGGAAGTTTGGAATAACCTACAGAGAACTTTAGTTCAGAAATCCCTGGAATAAATACAAGAAATGTTACATAACTCCTTCCCATAAGAACAGGAGAACTATATGAACAGATTGACAATATTCATGGGTTAATTAGGAAATCTGTTGGTGCAGTTAAGAAATCTGGCATATTTTCTTTCAGATAGACGTTCCTCAAGACATAGGTATAAGCGGTGTTCATTCAGTCATAGTGAGATGTCACAGATCTGGGAGAGGCTAATGTCTGGAGCACTTACAGTCGCGCAGTATACTGTTCAGGATCACTACAGATGTTTTCTGATCAGATCTACATCTTTGAAAGTAAGTATTCAGGATGGGAAACTGATGCACACTTGAGAAGAGATGAAAAAAAAGAGTTCAAGAAAAGGGCTATTAAGCTGATTTGAAACTGCTTAAAAAGGCATCATCTAGCCAGGTGTGTCCTGTGGCTAACATTTTAAATGCAGTCACCACAGCTGTTAAGAGAAAGTTAGAAAAGCCCTCGTAACTACTTAGCATGCAATCTATTGGACCGAAATGTAGAGTCCCATAAAAGAGTAGACAATTGATGGGAGTACTGAGAACATTTCTATGCAGTCACCCAAAAACCAAGAGATGGTTTTCAGAAGTGGGTGCATCTTTCCTTAAGAGTTTTTCTCTCATCGGCAACCTGAGTTCTCACAACAACCCTATAAGATGAAAATTCTTCTTAGCCATAATTTCAGACAAACGTTAAGGGACACAGGTAGACTCTCCATTAACCAGAACTCAAGCAACCGGCATGCTTAAGCAACCAGCAAAAACATCGAAGCAATAGTACTACATGTATGTGGCATGGGTGCTACATACTCGGCTGAGAATCTACTTACATTTATCTGGCACCTACCAATCCCCATGGGTGCCAGTTAACTGAGAGTCTACTGTGTTAAGTTAAACAGTCAGAGAGCTAGGGAGACGCACAGCTGAGAGGGGAAGAGGATCTACCTGACCCCAAAGCCCGGGTCCTCCACTATCAGGCCAACAGGCACGGGCCAGAGAGCAACCTGGGAGAGACTCCTGACTGGACGGTGGGCTCTGCAGTGGGCAAGAGGAGCCCTGGACAGATGGTCAGGATGTAGACTTCTACTGGAGTCCCGGTGTGCACTGCGGCCACTGCCTTAGCAGAGCCTGGGGTCCCTAAGTCTAAGATCTCCACTCTGCCTCTTCAGACCACGAACTCCAGAGTCCTGCTCAGGAGTGAGAGGCAGCCAGCTTCCCTGTGGGGGAAGGGAAGGGGCTGGGGGGCGGGGCGGGCAGGGACCTAACTGCTTCAGAGCAAGACTTTCCGCCCACCCTGGTTTACCCTCACCTGCACCTCCAGGAAGCTGCAGGTGACACAACTGCTGAGGCTTCTCTTCTCTGTGGCTCAACTCGGCCTGTGTCTAGGTGTCTTTCTTGGCAGCTTAGGTTTTACTCTTCTCATTGTTTGCAAGATCAGTAGCCACCATCCATCTGACTTAGAGCATCCAAAACGTGGGTGCTCGTCATCGACATTGACCCTTTCTTTTTGTCCCCGTGGTCCAGGCCTTTTCGATGCCGCTACATCGTTTTAACGCCATTTTCAGAGGAAGCGTCCGTAAACACATCTGTCCCGTCCGCCGTGCTGAACTACCTCCTCTGCCACAGAACACGTTCGTGGACAAGACAAACGTGTGCCTAAGCCCTCGTGTGGTCTGACAGTGTGGCACAGTACCTACTGACGACGTGCAGGACGTCAGGCCCACGAACCCTAACTGTAAACAGGTGAGCCGTACCCTTACCGCAGACGGTCCCCCTCGTGGGGCCACCGAGCTTGCAGAAGAAGTGAGACAGGCCAAGGCCAGCCATCTTCGACTGTCATGTCTGGGAGGAAGCAAGGCCATCCTTCGCAGCAGGTTGAGTGGGGCCACGTGTCACAAAGCTTAGCCGCTGGTACTTTAGCACGAGACTGGGAAGTGGTACAGCCTCCTAAACTGTCCCATTGCCAGAGCTCTGACCTCTGGGTAAGTTCTAAATTGTGAAGCTATAAAACAGAGGGAGAGTATTTCACTTGCAAAGGGAATGGGTGGAATTTCTCGCCACAGTCCCTTAACACCCCAATTCCGGGAGCCAATCGGGTTGTCTGGGTTGTGTGTCTGTCGGCCCAGGGAGGAGGCCTCAGCTGATTGCCGACATTAACGCAGTGAGCAGTGGCCTCCTCTGAGCCTGCTCCCCGGCACAGACACCACAGCGATCGCTGGGCAGGAAGATGACCACACGGCCTAATGTCCCGACAGTTCCCTCGTGCCCACTAGAAAGCGGACGTGACCAAAAGCAGTTTCATAACAGGCCACGTCCATTGCTCGCCCGTGTGGCTGGAAACGCCTGTCCTGACAAACCTCTGTGTCCGTCCGCGCATCGCTCCTCCACGTGGGGTTGTACGGCCTAGACCATTCCATGTCCCAAAGGAAGTCATACAAATTACAACAACAGCTAGCAATACGACGTGAAGATCTTCCGCAAAGTTTTAGCATCTCGCTTCCCGTGACAGCTCCGCCTGCTTGCCACTTGGCAGTTTTTCACTGGAGAGTAAAGCCCACCTCCCAGGGCCTCGCAGGAGAAAGCCAAGGTCACAGACGGGCTGGCAAACAGCTCAGATATAAAGCAGGGAGTAAAGGTGTTCAGTGCAATATGTCGTTAGGGAAATACAAGTAAATAACAATGAGACACCACCACCCACCCACTGGATGGCCGCAGTCCAGAACGCTGACGCCACCAAATGCCGGCGAAGACCAGAAGCAACAGGAGCTCTCACTCTCTGCCGGGGGAAGGCAGGGTGGTACAGCCGCTTTGGAGGACAGTGTGGCCGGTTTTATAGGTCTGACCACACTCTTACCACACGATCCAGCAGTCATGCTCCTTGACTGAAGTGAAGCCTTCTGTCTACACAGAAAAGTACCCATAGAAATTTATGGCACACTTAATATTGCCAGAGCTTGGAAGCCAGCAGGATGTCCTTCGGCAGGTGATGGATAAACCAGGGTACATCCGGACGATGGAACATAGCTCACCACTAACGGAATGAGCTCTCAAGCCATGAGAAGACATGGAGTAAACTTAAATGCATATTACCAATGAAGGAAGCCAATCTGAAAAGGCTACCTATTGTACGGTCCCAACAATGTGACATTCTGGAGAAAGCAAACCTATGGTGACAGTAAAAAAAACAAACAAAAAACATCAATGGTTGACAGGGATTGAGGTGAGGAGGAGTGAACACAAGTCCAGAGGGTACTTGGGTGGTGGCACAATTATATAATGATGCCGTAATGGTGGACCCATGTCATGTCATTATACATTTGTCAAAACCCACACGACCCACAGAATGAACTACACCAAGTGAACCCTAATGTACACTGTGCTCCTTGGGTGATAGCGGTCCTCAGAGGTGTCACTGCGGGCTCCCGGGCTGTAAGAAAAGTACCGTCTGGTGGGGGAGGGGGCCGGGGCCCGGGGGTGAGTGGTATAGAGGAGCCCTCTACTTTCTCCTTGATTTTGTTTCGAACCTGGAACCACTCTCAAGAATAGATTCTGTTTTTAAAGTGAATTCATCTCCCCTGAGCACCAGCCTCCATCCACAGGACTTGATCATGCTCGGTCTCCCCTGCCCCCCTGCCCCCATCCCGGGGGCGGGGGGGGGGGGGGGGGGGGGGGAGCGGGGGATCTGCGCTGCTGAGACTTTTGAAAAGAAAGGGAAGAGAGAAAAGGCTGGAAGGAAGGAAGGGAATAAAGGTTCCGGGGAGAAACCCCATCAACAGAGGGCTGAGGAAGCAGCCTGGCAGTAACCAGGTGTTACTGTCTCAGTTTTCTGCTGCTGCCCAACAGGTTAACACAAACGTGGTGGCGTCACACAACGTGCACTGGTCATCTCACGGTGCCGGTATGTCAGAAGGACGCCAAGACACAGCTGGTTCCTCCGCTCAGGGTCTCGCGTGGTTGCGATTCAGGTGTCGACTGGGCAGCACCCCACAGGGGCCCGCCTGGAGGAACGCTGGCTCCTCAGCATGCCCCCGTTTCGGGCAGGACTCGTTTCCAATCTGCCCAACCACTCATTTCCTTGAGGTCAGAAAGCAACAAAGTCTCCGAGCTCAGGGAGGGTCCCTGAGCTCAGGGAGGGTCTCGCACTTAAGGGCTTTCACCTGATGGAGTCAGACCCGCCCAGGATCATCTTTTTTATTAACTCAAAAATCAACTGACGTGGGACCTTAAGTACAAAATCTGTTTATCTTTGCCATGCAACATGGCCATGGGAGTGACACCCCTATTCCCTATGCCGTGTTTTACTGGCCAGAAGCCAGGCACCGTTTGCACAAGACCTCAAGGAGAGGGGATTATGCAGAGGTGTGACTCATGGGGAGTCCCCCCTGGAATGGCAGCCACAATCACCCCAAATTCTAGGTAGAAAATAAAGGGGGCTGCTGCGAAGCAGTTTTGACTGACGGGAGCATCTTGAGTTTCTGAATCATTGCCTCATTGAACTGTAAAAGAACAGATTCATTCATTTAGGGTCTGGCTAGGAGAGGGGAATCCCTCCAAATCTTCGGCCAAGAGTTGCCTTTGAACCTGTCCATTTG
The DNA here is from genome assembly GCA_004026885.1 of Lyroderma lyra. Lineage (NCBI taxonomy): Eukaryota > Metazoa > Chordata > Mammalia > Chiroptera > Megadermatidae > Lyroderma > Lyroderma lyra. The sequence continues at coordinate 16,886 of PVJL010004103.1, forward strand.
GACATAGTGAACATTCCAGTTGACTGCTGACTGTTCCTCACTCAACCCAGTGAAACACGACTGGACGACCTGTCCATGACACGGACAGCAGTCATGTTGTTAAAGGGAGTCGTGCTCCTTTCTCTTCAGCCTTCCAAGCAGATAGCCCCTCACCTGCTCCATGTGAGGCAGCCAGAGAGTGGTTAGGATCTGCTACCAAAAGAATGCTGAGAGAACGACCTTGGCTTTCAACGTGCACACATGGGATTTTTCAGCAAGAAAATAACCTTCAAGAACAGGCTGTTTTAGGAAGGACTGCCTGTCTTCCTTAACTCCCCCAGAAGAGAGGCCCTGGGCTGAGGGAGGAAGTGCCACCCTCGGAGCCCCAGCGGCAGGACGCGGTGGCCCACACAGGCAGGAGGATGTGGCTGACGGCATCGCAAGTCAGGAAATCAAGGCGGGCCGGTGAGGCCGCCCCCAGCACCAATGTCACTGCCCCCAGCACAATGTCACTGTCCCCAGCACAATGTCACTGCCCCCAGCACCAATGTCACTGTGAATATCAAGGGCCAGCTGCTGCCCTCACGGCAGAGTCAGCAAAGACATGGTTCCAAAGACCCTGCCTGAGTCTCCCAGACGCTCTGGGATAGGATAAGCCACGTCTCCACACAAATGCCCGGATGCCATCTTTACAAGAGAAACAGGAAAAGGCGAAGCTGAGAAACCAACCATATGGAAAGAACGTTCCCGTTTAAATGAAGCAATAAGCTCACAAAACAATACTATGCATTTGCTATCAGTACCAACCTATATACGTAAGGTCATAGCAACAGGTCTGGATACATGCATGCCCGACCCGGAGAGGGCAGGATGGGGAGCGACTTTACCGACAGAGGTTTCAGAATTACTACGTAATCCGAACTTAACTGACAGAAAAACATCATTTGGGACTTCCATGAAATACATTTTCCGGCCCCACACCAGACTCCGAATCTGGCCCTGCCGGCCGCGGGAGCAGGACTTTGCCTTTTTAAAAGACATCTCAGGTGACGGGTGCGGAAGACCCACACCCACCTGCAGACCTGCGTTTTCAGAACCGCTGCACAGGCTTTGGGTCATTCCAACACTGATTAACTAAACTTTGTCAGGAATGGGCCTGAGGTGTGAGTCATAGTGGACTGATCTCAGGAGCTGACAAGCAGACCACCACCACCTCCAGTCTCAACAGTGAAACCTCCCCCATGACAAGAACATGGGGTTTGGTCTGTTTGACTCTGCCCTTGTCAGAGCCTAGAACAGGCCCCGTCACAGAGAAGGCCCTTGATAAATATGCATATATGATGACTGAACGAATGAATGAATGAATGAAGAGCCTATAAACATTGTGCGTATCCCTAACAACAAACAACATAACCAAATGTAACCTACTGGCTCTGTCATCAAGACTTTCAGGAATTTATTTCATTCCCCTCTCTCTGCTCAAGTACAGATAAAATCGTCTTTCCCTCCACAGTAGCTGGACTTGGGGAGCAGCCCCCCTTTCTCTCCAGTGCTGGCCTGGTGCTCTGCCACGTGCACCACAAAGAAATAGAGACTGGACCCCAAAAATCCTTGCAAAGCCACATTCTTACTGAAGACTCTAGAAGAGTCCTCAAGGGGAGCCACACATGCTATCCAAGGAGCAAACCGTCCCCCAAGTCGCATTTCCCTGCTCCTCCTCCAGAAGGCTCCCCACAGCACACAGCTGCCCGCATGTCCCAGCGCCCCCGAGCCTACACCGGCACCCCGCCCCCTCTCGCCTCTCTGATCTCACTCTTTAGAGTATTAACTTTATAGTCTTTTAAATTATAGTATGACACCCGCGCTCTTCATACATGGGACGTCCTCATCGCCCTGGATTCTCCCTTCGCCCACTTCCTAGGTCAGCTGAAGGGAGGCCCAGGAGGGGGCTTTACGAGAACCAAGCCTCCCGACGGCAAGAGAGGGCCACCGCGCCAATCCTCTGAAACCAATGCTTCGCCCCCGGGCTAGGTCAACGCAAGACGAAGAGTGTACCTCATCTTCAAGACGCAGCCCCTCCAGGAGGGTGACCTCACTTTCCCCAGTCACCACCCTGCCGGCTGCCCACCAGGACCCTGTTCTGATGTCAGCTTCGTCTTTCTGCACTTACTATCATGCCGTCGGGGACCGCTCCCAGTCCGTGTCACCTGTGTGTGCTCCCTGCCCCAGGCAGATTGTAAGATTCTTGAGGGCAGCACTGGCCTTTGTATGTCTTTGGGATCCCTTCCGCAGCGAATCTCCACCTATTTAAAGATGAGGTGCTGGATACACTTTTGCTGATTTCCAAAAGGGCTTCAGGTAACACTTCCACCTTTCAGAAAGAATATGCCCGGGGCGTGAAAAGGCAAGCACGTCATCTCTGAATACGAAGGACAACTGTGCGTGTAAATATATGATAAGAGCAGTCATTCACAAGTGGCATTGATCCTACAGGACTCATGAAATAAACTCCTGGCATCTCGACGTCTCCTGGGGGTTACCAGCCAATTAATTCTACTGACACTGCACAACAAGTGGTTGATGTTAAAGTGGGTTGTGAAACCAGGTGACAGGGAGGCAATGCCGATTTTCTCCTGTCCCCTAAAGTGGGAAGTGTGTCCGGCTACTGGGCCAGAATTGGACCCGTGGCTAGGCCCTAAGGTAGGTGGGAAAGGGATTATGCCTGAGGAGCCCAGTCAGGGAGTGTGTCTTTTCCCTCCAGCCCCCCAAATATACCTGAGGGAGGGCTGCAGGAGGCGGAAGAGGAGGACGTCAGCAGGGCATAAAGGAAGATCTTAGCAGGGGTTTCTACACTGCTGCCAAATAGTCAAATGCAAGAAAGTAGGTCAGTGGGAAGGAGAGGCTGAGTCCCAGCACAAGTCACACGTGCTTCCCGCCCCGGTGCAGAGCTCTCCCTGGGAGCCCAGGCCAAGGTGGGGGTGCTCGCCGCTCACTGTACAACGGTCCCCGGTGCAGAGCTCTCCCTGGGAGCCTAGGCCAAGGTGGGGGTGCTCGCCGCTCACTGTACAACGGTCTGCAATGCAAATCAGCTGCAAATAGCTGCGCAGACCGGCCAGGGCCGCGAGCGGCCGGCCCCGCGGAGCCGAGTCAAGTGCAGTTCACGCTGAGCAAAATTAATGCTGCAAACGGCAGACAAAGTTCACTCCCGAGCGGCTCTCTAATGGGCAATTACCTCTTTGCTTTTCCTTCACTCCTTTCGCCTGTCCCCCTCCCTAGCAGGTATGTAGCAGGCGGCCAGACGGGGAAGGAGGCGGCAGCGTTATTTAGTCTGGCCAGGAAGGCAGCCTTCATGCACGTTCCGAGGTGTGTATAATTGCAGGTGCAGTTCATGTGCCTAAGAGCTTAGGGGAGGCAACTGGATATGAACGGTCACTTCCTAACAGACGGCTTCACTGGCGCCGCCGGCCGCCCCCGGCCCGGCATCACGTGCCCGTCTCCCTGCTCCCGTCACTCTTGTCCTCAAGGTGCCCAGAACCTGGGGAAACAGCTGACAGGGGGCACAGCTGGGCCCCGAGACTCACACATACGCTTCATGCGTTTGCTCAAACCTCCCAGACCAAAGGAAGCTTTGGGGGGGGGGGGGGCGGGATTATGACAGAAGACCCTCCTAGCAAATGCCTCATGGGAAACCAGTGTGGGGCAGCCACACAGAACAAAGCTGAGGAGCCCAGAGGACAGCCATTTCCCAATGAAGGTGACATCTCACCAGCAGTCGGCACAGCAGCAGCGTCACCAGGGCAGCGCCCTAAAATCCTCCTGTCCGGGACACGATGTCTGCTTCACGGCCCTGTCCCCTAGGTAGGACCAGGCTACCAAGTGAGCGACATTTTCTCTGTCGAGGGTTACTGACCCAAAATCAGGAGAAAAGAACCAGGGAAAATACATTGTGGCCCAACGTTCCATGAGGCCGGACACAAAGATCAAGTCAAATGGAAGAGTGAGAAGGAAATGACGGTCTAGAAAGAGAGGGGCAGTAAGGAGTGCAGGCATCCACCCACCGACACCGAGTCCTCTCCCCGTCCCCGCCCCCATCCCCTTCTCGTCTCCGTCTCCATCTCCATCTCTGTCCCGTCTCCGTCCCGTCTCCGTCCCCGTCCCCATCCCCGTCTCGTCTCCGTCTCCATCTCCATCTCTGTCCCGTCTCCGACCCCGTCTCCGTCCCATCTCCGTCCCCGGCCCCGTCTCGTCTCCATCTCTGTCTCGTCTCCGTCTCGTCTCCATCTCTGTCTCGTCTCCGTCTCCGTCTCGTCTCCGTCTCCGTCTCATCTCCGTCTCCCTATCTCTCTTTGTGTCTGCCTCCCTTTCTCTGGTTTACACACACACACACACACACACACACACACACACACAGATGTGCCAAAACCACCACATAACTGGAACAGAAGTTACACATACATAGACAACAGTATACTGAGAGGCACAGATATTAAGATACACAGAGAAAAGCTTCAACTTGAACTTCTGCCCTTCAAAATCTGAGTCAGACAGTCGTTAACAAAATAATGGTCAAGTCCGTTGTATTTTTGTGAACGTAAGCACAATTAGTGATATCTCTGCTGGGACTTGCTCCATGTTCTGGCTGAAATAGAGCTAAGAACGCCCTGTCCTTCCGCCCAAGTCGTTAATGACCTGGGAGAAGCAATGGACCAGTGCCGAGACTACACGTGTGACACTTTACAGCCTGTACTTTCCAGTCTTTCTTACAGTTCTTCTTTTTAACTTTCCAAAGAAGCAGAAAGAGAGTCTAATCCATGACTCATTGCCCTAGTCCGAACCTTGTTCCTCACTCAACTAAGGCCCAATGACGTGGCTTTTTATCTGGATCCAACCGCTCAAAAAATACTGTCTTCATTAAGAATCCAACACTCCCAACCGTCAGGATCAGCACGCCCAGGCCACAGTTGTTTCACTTCCAAAAATACTGTACTGCTTTCAGCATCTAGTAGGCTGACCAGACGTAGGGTCAGCCTCATCTCAATGGGCTAAATCCAAGGTGTCCGTAGGCTGACCATCCGTACCGTTTGAAGCAGGACAGGACCGTTGTTTTCTGCCCCATTTACAATGGGACGTCTGGTCAGCCTAGCATTAAGTACAAAAGATCTGGGATGATACCTATTGCTTAACCCAGTGCTACAGAAGAACCAATAAATACTGTCTTTCTGCTTTTTCATTCCAGCTTGTAACATTCATCCTCAATGTCAACTCATGGCCCAAAACGGCTACTGGCATTCCAGCCATCGTGTCCACATGGAAAGGCTAAAAGGGTCTCTCCCACCAGTCAGCTCTCTTTAAGTAGCCTTCCTGGCAGTTCCTTACAACTTTCTGTATGTTGTTTATATATGCACATAAAATATATAGACTCATTTGTTTAATAAACTTAAGTGCCTTTATAAATAACAAAGTGATTGCATTTTCTTAAGGGGGAATTTTGCTATTTAATCTTATATATCAATTTAATTTTTTCCAGTTTTTTAAATTAAAGTTATTGGGGTGACAATGGTTAATAAAATCATATAGGTTTCAACTATACAGTCCTATAATAGATCACCTGTGTATTGGTTTGTGTGTTCACCCCCCAAAGTCAAGTCTCCTTCTGTCACCATGTATTTGAGCCCCTTCCCCTTTCTACCTCCCCCTTTCTCTCTGGTAACCACCATGCTGTTGTCTGTGTCTAATGAGTGTATCCCACACGTGCAGTCACATGGTCTTCGACTTCGTCCATCTGACTTACTTCGCTTAGTATGATGACCACCAGATCCAGCCACGTTGTTGCAAATGGCAGTATTTCATCTTTTCTTACAACTGAGAAGAGTTGATGAAATACATTTTATTTTGGAAATTAAGTAAACATTTAAAGACTACCTTGATAAAAGCATATGCCTGATAGGACAGCATTTCCCAAGTTGTGTTTTACAGAATGGAGTACTAAAAAGTGTTACTTAAAACTATAAAGAATATTTTCTTTGCTCAATTAGACTTGGAACACACTGAGTTTAAAAAATCAAATTGATTTCTCTGCCTCAAGACTCCCCCTAAGTTTTATATACTGGCATGCTTTAACTCACCAAGCAGAGGTACAAGTAGAATTTTTCAAATTTATTTGCCAATGAAAACTTTTTTTGGTAAAATAGTTTGAGCAACCAGCATGCTAAAGAACACACATTGGGAAAATGCCACAAGAAAGTTATACAAAATCTCAAAATAACTGACAACTTTTAAGTACCCTTGTGTATATGTTATATATACAAGTTTCAAGTTACGCACTGCCTATATGTCTTGACTGTTTTATTGAAGTCACTATTTTATCATGACATCTCCACATTATTACTTCAGTCATACAATAGCAATAATACCAGAGCACCTTCTAAAAGCAAGTGTGTCCCACCTGCGGACTGCGGGCCTCATGTGGCCCAGGACGGCTTTGAATGCAGCCCAACAGGAATTCATAAACTTCTTAAAACATTACGAAAATTATAAACAGAAAATTATGTATCGTGTTCTCTTTAGGACAGCCCATTAGCGACAAGAAGGAGCTTGCTGGAGACACTGCAATAAAGGAATAAAGGACACTTCAAGTTGAAGAAAGAGACTGCTTAAATTCAAATCAGTGGCCACAAGCTTACATAGCAATTATTTTTAATTAAAGTAGCTAAGATGAGCATTTATTTATACTTCAGAAAGAGACAAGACGATATGGTGAGAAAATGCTCAAGAGTGATTTTCGTGGAAGTAGGCTCAGGTGAAAGAGGGGAGAATTTATAGAAAGGACACAGAAATGCCTCTCAGAAGCCAAGACACCACGTTCAACGGTTCCTGGTGTCCGTGGGAACCAGGCCTCTCTCTCCACCTCTCCGGGTCACGCGGCCTTTCACCCACGTCCACCCTGGTGGCCTGCTCTATCCCCCTCTCCCTGCACACCAGCTTCCTCCATGCCTCAGCCTGCTGGGGCCCCACAACAGCCCCTGCAGACGCTAAGACCACATGGCCTACACACTGGCAGGTGTGTCTCTCATTTGCATAACTACAAATTATGGGGAAAGAGCCAAGCCATACAAGGTTGAAGTCCCCAGGCAGCATGAAGCCAGGAGTCTACTGCTCCTACCCTGTCACCCAAGGCCAGGTCAAGTGGCAGGTTCTGGGGGCACTTGGCTGTCTGCAGCAGGAAAGGCTATGGGCAGAGAAGCCATAATAGAACCACCCTAGACACAAGTCACAGTGAGTCGCTGTACACCATTTCCAAGAAGAAAATAAGAACGTAATAATAATTTGCAAGGGAAGACATAAAAGTTGATAAATAAGAACTTACCTAGTGGGGGAATTATGGTCTCTTGGATCTTCATTCAACAAGCATTTTTAAACACCGTGTGCTAAGAAATGAGCCTGGCCTGGCCGATACCAAGGTACAAAAGAACCCGCAAGGTAAGAAAGTCCATTATCAAGAAAAGCTGTGCCATGTGCTTCTCCAGAAAATTAAGGAGTGATCCTCCTGGAGAACTTGGAATACACTAGAAGTCAAGGCTCTCAAATGCTTCCCAAGTGTCCTCTGGGAATTAGACCCAGCCCTTGCTTGCCCTTGGTGCTCTGTGTGTTCACCTTGGTTACCTCTGGTCATACCTGCGTCATCTTAGGAAATCACCTGTAGAAAGGCAACTGGAAACAACCACACACCTTTGTGTTCGTTGCGTTTGCGTGGGTCAAGTTCAGGCATCATCCAGTTTTCTCTTCCAACGTATCGGAGACCCAGGATCGTCAGGCCCCGGCCAGAAGCAGACGCGCCGCGGGTGTCTTCAGCACCAGGCTACGTTGTCACCACCGAGGCATCTGCCCCGCAGACGCCCGGCTGCTGGGATGGCACAGCAGCCCCTCGGAGAACATCACAAACACGACGGCCCGCCTGCACTACTACTACATTACTACCACGTTTCTGCGAGGAAGGAAAATACTGTGCCCTGCGGGGGAAGCCGGAAAGGGGACTTAACCCGCCGCGCAGAGCTAGTGAGGAGGGGGTCCCGGACTCCTAAGTCCCAGCCGCGCGTGGGAGACAGAGAACCCCCAATCCGGTGGCGGGGGGGTGGGGGACTCACCGGGCACCACCCCAGAATCACCTGTTTCCAATGATCCCCGCCAGTGTGGTGCGTTGCTGAGCAAGGCCAGAGTGGGGAGAGAACTGGGAGACAGTCGAAGTGGTAAGAGTTTCCTTGCAAGGGCCTGCAGGGCATCCGGGGCCAGGCCTGCACACTCGGGGCCTCTCCTCCCTTCTCCCCCGAGTCAGCCCACGTTGGAGGCGCCTCCAGACCGCATTAGCCACCCCCGGGCTCGCCGGGGCCCTGAGTGATCAGTCCCAGAAACCCCTCCAAGTGACTTTTTGGCACCCCATGGCTGTGATCGACTGAGAGGTGCTAAGGAAACTCAGTGGGCAGAGGAAGCTGAGGGTGAACACAGATGCACTGGGCCTTCGGGGAATCCACCTGCAGGAGGGGGGAGCCCGATCTAACCAGCAGGTTGGCCTCCGTCCAGAGAGGCTTCATCCCCCAAAGCAGCGGAAGGGCCGCTTTCTAACGGGGCTCCAGGACCATCTAGCACTGCCTAGGGACCCCGAGGTCCACGACGTGAGGATCCCTGAGCAGGGGCATGGCTGGAGTACCGCCTGCTTTTCCGGAAGGAAGACCCTCCTAAGAGTTGGCAGTTTTGACTGTGACTTTGTTTCTACTATTTCATTCCTAGACTTTGTCATTGAGAGCGTTTTCCTCCACAAAGACGGGTCCAATTTCATGCAGCATTACATCAAATGAAGTCCACTGATGTAGCTAATTTTTTTTTTTTTGTAAGAATGGCTAATGTGTGTCCTGCCAACCACCTATCTATGCAGGACAATCAGTGCCTGGTGGCTCTTCCATATCATGTCCCCACCTGAAGTTTTGCCCTTATGACCGATGGGACCTTGGGAGATGACGTGCTTTATGTGAGCCTATTTCCCATCTGCAGTGTGAGAGTGATAATACAGCTCCTCACCTGGTTGTAAAGAGTAAATGAGAAATCGGGACCATTTGGTAACCACCACAGTAATAATTATCTCAAGCAAAGAATCGTCAACAGATGTTTAAATCAGTGACTGAAAGTACAATAAGAAACAGGATATTTACATCGTCTCCACAAGTCTCCTACGGAGGTACTTATTAAGTACAAAGTGGAAAAAATACATACGAGTAAAAAAATGGTGACTTTACAGAGAAGAAACAGGCAGACACCACCCTCGACAAGGGACCAAAGGCTGTGGCATCAGCAGCAGTGGGACAGAGCCACATATGCCTCCTGATAAACAGGACTGAAAGAACACAACAGCACAACCACCCCACCAAAACTGTGTAACCTGAGTCTAACAAGCGGAAACACCAAATGAACTCCAATCTAGAGAGCCTCTACAAAATAACTGGCTTGTATTCTTCAATAATGTCCAAGTTCAGATGGGGGCAGAATAACATCCCTCCCTACCCCAAATCCCTGGGACCCGCAACTGGGTTACCCTTGCATGGCAAAAAGGGTCTTTCTAGATGTGGTAGGCTGACCAGACATAGTGTTGTAAACAGAACAGAAAGCAACAGTACTGTCCCGTTTCAAACAGCGCATACAGTCAGCCCAGTCTCACTGGGCTCAATTCAAGGTGTCAGTAGGTGGACCATATGTACCATTTGAAACGGGACAGGACCGTTGTTTTCTGTCCCGTTTAAAATAGTTCGTCTGGGCAGGCTGCAGATGTGGAGCTTATCTGAGCGGGCCCAGTCTAATCACATGACGCCTTACTTAGCACGGAAAGCCACCTCTCCAGGCGTGGTCAGAGATGGGATGCGGGAAGGAGCATCAGAGAGTTGCGACCATTTGAGAGGAACTCAACTCAACTGGCCACTGATGGCTTTGACGATGGAGGAGGGGGCCACCGTCAGCTCTGGAAGCTGGAAAAGGCAAGGACACAGGTTCCCCTGAGAGACTGCCAGAAGGCAGCCCCGTGGACACCGTGACGTTAGCCCAGCGAGACCGTATCAGACGCTGACCTACACAACTATAGGGTCACTCGTGTTGGTAAAGCCACTAATTTTGTGCTGAATGTTACAGCAGCAATAGGAAACTAAGAGTTATGAAAGAAAGGTTGAGGACTCTTGCAGACTAAAGGATACTGAAGAGGCATGACAACTACGTGTAATGTGCGGCCCTGAACTGAACCCCAGGCCCAAAGTAGGATATTAGTTGGGCAGTTAGTCTGACTGGGATATGTGTAATAGCATAGAGAATAATGTACCGATGTTAATTTTCTGATGTGGGACATGTGCTGGTTGTGGAAGGGAATGATCTTGTTTCAGGAAATACACACTGAAGTATTTAGAGATAAAGGGGCATCGTATCTGCAACTTATCAAGAGTTTCAGAAAAAAGACATGTGTGTATGTGATACATCTACGAGTACACATATGTACGAACAGAGAGAACAAGAGAAGTGTGGCAACATGTTCGCATTTAGTGGCTGTGTTGTAAAGAGTATACAGAATGTCTTTGTACCATATTTTTTGCATCTTGTTTTAAATGTCTGAAATTTTTCTAAGTAAGGAATGTGCAATACTAAAGACATGAAGAATGCACATGTGAAGTACTCAGCATCCTGCCTGGCGCCCAGCAAATTTTCAGCGAATCCAGACTCTTGCTATTCCTTCTGGCTCTAGCATCACTGCCCTCCTTGTCCGTGGCAGGAGAGGCTCCATGGGGTGCCGGGTTAGGAGCCAGGCCGGGTTTGAGTCCCAGCTCGCCACTTACTACGTGTGTGACTTTGGACAAGACACCTAACCACTCTGGCCTTCAGTTTTCCCATCCATAAAAAGGGGCTAATAGTTACACCGAGGTGGTGAGGCTTACATAAACTGATGTATGTAAAGTAGATACAGTCCTAGGCACATAATAAACTGCATGAACTGGGCTGCTAGGTAGTGGGGTCTGAGAGCATACCCAAAAGATCCTCTGCAGACTTCTCCAGACTACAGTTGGGATTCTACCATTAGAGTTCATCATTCTAGCTTTGGGTTTATTTGTTGCCTGAATTCACTGTGTCTTATTCACCATTTAGAGATCGGTATGTAAATACATTTGCACAGACAGGAAGGCAGCGCAAAGGGACCCACCTGAGGTCTATGGCTCACTCTGAGGTGGAGAATAACACTGAAGAGGTAAATCCCAAAATGAAAGGTGTGATCACTGGAAATCAATTCAGTTGTATTATCTGAAGGCATAAGACTCAGAAGATCACACACAAAGGAACTGGCATTGGACTGACATCAGACATCTCAACAGCAACGATGAGCTCAAGGATGTAATGAAGTAACACTTCTAGTCTATTGCAAGGAAAGAAGTTTGAACCTATTACTTGATCCTTGACCTGTAATCCGAGGTTAGGGGTGCTGACCCCCAAACAACTAAAAATTCTCGTATAACTTTTGACTCCCCCATACTTAACTAATAGCCTACTGTTGACCTGAAGCCTTACCAATAACATAAGCAGTAGATTAACATATTTTATGTTATATGTATTGTATACTGTATTGTTACAATAAAGGAAGCCACGGGAAAAATGTTATTAAGAAAATTCTAAGAGACCATGCATTTGCAGTACTGTACATACTTAGCGGGGGGGGGAGTGGGGTAAATCCATGTATAAGTGGACCCACACCATTTAAATTCGTGTTGTTCAAGAGTATGTTACATTTATCTGAATTGCCATTCAAACATAAAGGGACAATAAAAGTATTCTTACAAATACAGCACTTCAGAGATCTGCCACACAAACACCCAGACTGAACATTTTTGGAGAAAGAACTCAAATGTTAAAAGAAATAAGACCAAGAGGGGCTGCAAATGTATGAAGAGGCAGGATAATCAAAATTTACTACTGTCCTCATTTTTTTTTAAATTAAATAAAGTCTGTGCTAAATGAAAGGGGGAAAAGAAGATATATCAATAGCAAAATAACAAAAAAAAGAAACTCCTAGCCAATATTTTCACAAGTAGTCTTTTAGCACAAGAACATAGAAGGTGATAGGTTTAAGAAACTAACAAACACAAAGAAATCGGAGTATGATCGTACGTGAAAAGCAACCAGCAGAACAAAAACAATGTAAAATCATTAAGGCACAGAAGGAATTTCAATCCATTCAATGGAAACTAGGAAAAGAAATACAGGAAAACAAATGGAAAACAAGAGATAGAAACAAATCTTACAATAGCAATTGCATTACATCTAAATGCATGAAACTACTGACTAAAGAAGACAGAGTCTCACTGAATTTAAAAATCTAAAGTCGAAATATCTGTTGCCTACCTTGGCATGATTAAAACAAAATGTCACAGAAAGGTCACTTACTGCATTAAGTAAACTATATGTATATCATGTCTATTTTAAACTTTTGATCTGTGGATGAGAAAAGGGAGTCTATGGCAAGCAAAGTCACAGGATTATCTGATCATAAATTCCTAGCTGGACAGGTCACAGTGGGTAGTCACAACCTCAGGCCTCTGACTTCCCTACCAAAAGGTTATCTTTGCCTTACACAAGCCCTGCCCATGGTTTCTGTGCACTTATGTTAATACACCTTTCACACCCCTCTTCTACAGGGGAACCACCCTCAAGAGAGCACCTAACCTTAACTGTTTTGTAATCCAATCCCCCACCTTCATGTAATCTTCTTTAGTTTCCCTCCTTAATTTCAAATGCATAAAATATATTGCAAAATTGCTGTTCTCTGTAGCATCTGAGATCTTGCTCCCCAGCATATGTCATCAGTTTGGCTCAAATAAACTCTTATAAAAATACCCTACAGGTCTGGACGTTTCTTGGATCGACAGGTCTATCTGCTCCAGTAATTCTACTTCAGGTGATGATATGTGGCCCATTTTTTTTTTAAAGTGTCCTCCTCAAGTATCTAGTCATCTTGACTTCTGAATCCATGTTTCCTGGAAATATCAACTACTTAGTGGGGTGACTTACAGGGAAGGGGCCAGGAGTGGTGGTGGCCAAAGGCAGGCCCCCATCTGAGTGAAGTAGACACAGTCCCCGGAGAGGGCCCCAGGCACCAATGTTCCCTTCAGTCACCTGTTTCCTGCCACTCCCTGGGCCAAGCTTCAGGTTAGAACTTTGCTGGTAGGACTCACGAGGAACAGCCTGGGGAGCAGGGACCTTCCTGGGTCAGTGTCTCTCAACCAACCACACAGCGGAATCACCTGGGGAGCTTTGTTTAAAGGCCTTGGTCCCATGCCCAGGGATTCTCATTGGCTCACTGGTCTGGGGCGTGGTCTGGGACAGGCATTTGTTAAGCTCCTGAGGTCACTCCACACAGGTGTTCACCAAGTCCTCATCCAGCAGAGGTCAGGCCCCGCCCTAAAGAACACCTGATCTGTTGTCTGGACTGATTTCAGGGACTGACAAGGATTGTCAAAGTCAGGCCCATCCTATCCTCCCCTGGATTTGCCCAGCCACGCCCTATTCCAGCTTAAGACCCCATACATACTCTCCTCAACGTTTTCTTTTGTTGGAGTTTTATTTTTATTTTGTCGTTTTAGTCACTGTGGTTTAGAGCCTAGATGCCATGTTCTCCTCTAGTTTCTGCAGAGTTGATTTTGGAGAAAGGGGCCAGTAGCCCGGTTAGTCTGCCCTCTGGCAAGCTCCTAAAACCAGAAGGCCAGGAAGTTGTTCACTTGAGTCCTTTTTTTTTTTTTCTTTTTCGTAAAGAAAACCACAAGGAAAGAGAACAAGAAAACTGCTGGACTGCAAAACTGTGAGAGAATCGCCCTAGCAGACCCGAAAAAGCCAAATCCTAAGCTAACAGTGGGGAGAGTTGAGAACCAGTCCGATTTACACTGCACACACCTTAAAAGGTGTGGAATTTGGCAACGCCAGAGACACCTAGCACTGGGGAGGGAAGGAGAAGTGACTAGAACCCACAGGTATGGATGGTTTCAGAAGCAGTTACAGCCCTAGATCCCCTCCCCTAGTCCGTACAGATGACCAGCGGTGACACGCTAGAGCCTTATTCTCTGAGTAGAAGAACACAGTCTGGAATGGAGGTCAAGTAGCACCATTAAGGACATGCACACGGTATCAAAACCGCGGGGATGAAGTGTGAATGTACAAACTCAACATTGCAAGCCGGGAGTGCCAGTCCTCTTGCCCCACTCCACCCCCAGAAGTCCAAAGCAAAACCTGCACTCTCCAGGAAAGAGATTAGCAACTTCGTCTCTGAGGAGTCTGACCAGCCCACAAGGAAAGATCTAGACTATTGATCCCAGCTTCCCTAACAAACAGCCCACTTAGATCATCCTGGAGAGAAACTCTCAGTGGACAAGCCCCACCAAGAAGCTTTGCCCTTACTTTTAATCATAATCAGACAAGCTAGAATGATAAGATATCCAGGAGAAGTCTCCAGTACAGAAGATGGAGACCAAAATAAACAAGAGGCAGCAGCCTGAAGGAAACAAGTGAACAAAAGTCAGGGAGAGAAAACTTTTTAAAAATATAACTGATACTCATATTCTCAGAGAAATAAGAAAAGATATTGCACCCAATGCATAAGAGATTCCTGTTTATTTTTTTTAAATGAGGGAGAGGGCATTCAGACAAAAAAGAACTTAGAAATTAAAATCATGACAGCAAACAATAGCTGCGAAAAGGGCTTTTACTTTGTTTCATTTATTATAGATTACTGAAGAGACAAAAGATTTGTACACTGAAATCTATACAACGCTGATGGAAGTTTAAAGACATAAGGTAATGAAAAGACATCCCATGTTCATGGATGGAAAGACTTAAACTTGTTCAGGTGTACAAACGGTAAGATACACATCTACCCAAAATTATGCACATACTCAATACCATCTCAATCAAAATGCCAACAGTGGTTTTTTTTCTGAAATAAAAACACTTATCCTAAAATTCATATGGAATCTTAAGGGCCCCAGAATAGCTAAAACAATCTGAAAAAGAACAAAGTTGGAGAATTCACACTTTCTGATTTCAACTCTTACTGCACAGTTACAGCCATTAAAACAGTGTGGTATTGACTGTTATAAGGATAAACACAGAGAACAGTGGAATAGAAGAGAGCCCAGAAATCAACCCTCTCATAGAAGGTCAGCTGATTTTCAACAAGGGTGCCAACACCATTCAATGGGGAAAGGATGTATTTTTCCAAGAAATGGAATCACTTTCTTGTAAATCCCTCACCAGTCTGGGGGCTATACGGTGTATCATTCCGGTTTTCTATTTTAAGATGTTCCATTAACTGGAAAACATGAAGGGGTGGGGGTGGGGTCCTCCCTTCACCTTCCAGACAATATTCTGCATTCTGCATCCCCTTTTGCAGTCCTCAGCACTCCAAAGGTGTGCCTTATGTGATAAACTCCGGGTGTTTCTGAAAATATGGACAGACTATAAACAATCTCAGGCAGTACATTAAGTTAAAAATACTACAGCTTCTTCACTGTAAAAGATCAATTCTAATCTATCAGTTCAACAATTCCCATCCCATCAAAATTAAAAAATAAAAAGATTTCACATGACTCGTGAGCTACTCTGCTCCACGGGGACATAATGCATTTAAAGTGTCTATATTCACAAGCACAGGGTAAACTGAACTTCACTGGAGTTGTTACTTTCTGGTAATTAATGGGAATTTTTCAAATTGTCTGAAGCTCTATTTAAGTGATTTATATAATGGACCTTCGGAGTTGCTGTTACAATCTATCACCTTGTAATGAAGTAACTTAGGTGTGTTTATTACCAATTTAGAGGGAATATGGCAGACTAGAGGTGATAAAATCTTTTTTTTTCTCCTGGTTTCCCCACAGTTCCTTCTGTGATTGGAATAAATAGCACACTTCTTAACACCTGAGACATTTGTAGTTTGAAGCCACAGATATTTTATTTGGGGCAATGTGGCCACTCCCTCATGATTTATGACATTATTTCATTACAAATTGCCGTGAGGACAACCATTGCTCACCCAAGAGGTTCTGCACATTTACTCATAAATTTTCAGGAATCAGACAGTGTGTGTGCCAGGAATGATAAAATATGTTTACTTTTCCCTCCTCTGACTGTCTTAAAATTAAAAAAAAAAAAAAAAAAAATTTAATGATTTAGGAGATGGGGGTTTTAGGAGCAGTTTGGGAAAAAGGGAGTAGTCCAAGCAAGCACACATGTATCCCAGGTGTTGGCCAACACAGCGACACCGAGGACCTCTACTTAACTTTGAATAAAAGAAAAGCGATATCCAGTCCATCTCTCTATCAGTGTGGCAGGAAACATAATGGAGCAGAGTTCTTGGAGAACTATAGGTTCATCTAGGTTTAAGGCCAAGCCTTATTCAAATGTGTTGTTACCTAAGTCTACTGAGTGCAGTAGCTGGCAAACAGTAGTTGCTCAATAAACATAGAATTTGAGCTACTCTGCATAAGAGTCTAAGTTGTGAAATATGTATTTGAAAAATGAAACCAATGCCCAAGAAATATTTATTTAAAAGTTGCATGCAATATGGAAGTCTTTTGCAATTACAAGATGGGGATCTGCAATATGATTTGAGGTCTGGAGCATTATATCATTTTGCATTCTTGAACTTTTAATTATCTTCCACATTTCTTAAATATCGTAAATACGCAAAATGATTTTTCACCATCATTTTGAGAGCCCACAAAGAAAATTACCTTTTTAAAACAAAAGA
This sequence comes from Lyroderma lyra, assembly GCA_004026885.1. Classification (NCBI taxonomy): domain Eukaryota; kingdom Metazoa; phylum Chordata; class Mammalia; order Chiroptera; family Megadermatidae; genus Lyroderma; species Lyroderma lyra. The sequence goes on from PVJL010004103.1 coordinate 33,675, forward strand.
TGCTATTTAATGATTAACAAATACAGGTATTTCCTAATTCCACAAGCTTAATGTATGAAAGTATGGATTTTTCTAGATTTTATGGAAGTTCTTTATAGCTATATTTCTATTTTTGTGCATTTGATGTCTTTAATAATAAAAAATGTTTAAGGTAGGAAGATTGAGTTCTGCCTAACAAGATATAATGTGGATTCTGTGGAGGCACTCCTGGGAGGGCAGGAATTGTGCTATCTGGAGTCACCGCAGCGTCTTACAACCCTGAAGAACAACCCAGCAGGAAGGCAAGGGAGTGCTTGGCTCCTTGCTGGCATTGTTGAGCTGCTAGACCAACCTGAGCCAGCCTGCCTCCAGTTCTTACTATGAAGAAAGCTAGTAACTGTCTGTGTGGTTTAGGGCACAATTACTGGCTGCTAAAATCGGTCCCCGAGGTGGTGGAACCCCTCAGCTAGCTGCTAGGAGGCCTGCCGCTCGGAAGCCCCGCCTCACCTTGCTGGGACTTCCGGTCCCGGCCCCAGGCCAGGACACATCTCCGACCGCCTCCCAGTCACGCAGGGACCTCGCTTCCACCCGCTGCCGAAACTCCGGGGGGCGTGGGTGGAAGTCTCCGGGCCTCCAGGCACAGTCAGGGCCATAAGCGTGCTCACGACAGGGCCCTCTAGCAAGCCGCACCGCTCCCCCAACCTCTGTTCCCTTCCCACTTGGAAGTCCTCCACCCTAAATTCACTTCCGGCGTGCCCACCGCCCGCAGGCCTCAGCCTCAGCCAGCCTCCCTGCTCGGGGCCCGGATTTCTGCGGGTCCGGGGAGGTCCGCCGCCTCGCCGTTAGCACAGCGGGGCAGGTCTAACTTTTGTTTATGCGTCGTCCCTAATTCCTGCGCTGGACAGAAGACAAGTTTCTGCATCCACGAACTGACTTCAACATCTTGCCTGAAGTCCCTCAATTTTTAATTGTTGTATTGTTGTCCTGGGGATTCTTACAAATAGACTTCACTCTTGTAAAACTTGGGAAACACAATAATCATAAAAATCAACATTAATCCACCACAACATTTAACACTTTGATATGTTTCTTTCTAGTCTTTTTTCTATGCATACTTCTAAACATATTGCTTTATTAGATTATGGGACTTACGTAATAATACACAGGGTTATAACTTGCTTTTTTTCATTTAATATAGACATTTTTCCATATCTTTATATATAATGTTTATAAAATATTTAAATATGTTTATTAAATATATAAAATACGTAAATAATATTCTATTATATATGTCTATATATTATATATATCATAGAGATCTACCATAATTTTCCTACTCCCCTATCACAGGTATTTTGTTGTTTTTAATTTATAATGTTACATCATAAATATTCTAGTATTTCCTTAGGATAACACCTTAGAAATAGGATTACTGAAACAAAAGATATGAACATTTAAAACATATAGATCATATTGCCAAATGTTCGTTCTCTCAAACTGAGTGTAATACTCATTTAAACTTGCCAATTTGATAGATTAAAAAAAAGTCTGTGTTCTTTTCATTTACATTTCTTTGATACGTGTAAGTTTGAACATTTTTTCATATGTTAATTAGCCATTTGTCTCTTTCCTTCCGGTGCATTTTAAATAAGGCTGTACTTACAACTTTGCAAAAACAGTTATTTCACAAATTAAATCAAAATACCTGATTATGCACAGTAAGTACATGCACTGCCTCAAAAGAGTCTATGCTGATGTCTGTTTTATCACGGACATCTCTCTCGTGCAAGTTGAAATGGCAATATTCATTGTAATTCAGGTTCAAATTACAGTTGAGCTCAGCCTTTAGGTACTTCACAGCCAAGGGTGTAGGAGTGGAGACAAGACATGTATATAAAGACAGTGGACAAATTTTAAATATATGATGATATCTATATTTATAATGACATAGATATAGACAGTTATATATAAGTGTAAATTTATATACAAATAATTCATATATATAATTAACCACCGGTTTAGATGATTTTTGATGTGTCAACTTCATCATAATTCTTTATTTCCATAACCTTCAGTCATGTGCAAACTGGTTTTGAGATCCATTAAAAATTATAGAGTTAATATGCCCCTTTGAACGTTTTGCCACCACTATTTTGTCTCATACGCCACAAACCAAACCTAAGATGTACCTTACCATGAGCTGAAGACAAATGCTTCTGTGGCCGATTTTAAAGTCTCCATCTCATACACTCCATGATACAGCAATAGGCATTCAATAGTGTTTATGGGAACTGAGACGCTCAAGTATTCAGGGAGGTTTTAGGGGGAAAGGACTCTGACCATAGGTGGATTTTAAGGTGTTGAGGAGAAGAGGCACTCTCCCGTGGACAGGAGCTCAGGGTCTTCCACCCGGGCGACATGGCCGATGGTGGTTATGCGTAAGGTCCTGGGACTCTGCCACGCATGAGCATGGCCCAGTACACAGTTCTAGACCTTTCTGAAGCGATCTCCTCGGAGTGTTACTCTCAGGATTTAATAGCTAAAGCAACTCACACAACATCCAGCATACGAGCACTCAGTAGCTGTAGCCCTCGTTCTTACAATGGCAACATATAGTGCCCAGGAGGCCGGACACAGACACGGGAGGGGCGTGAAGAGATGGTGTGGAACAGATCAGCAAGGACCACGGGAGGGGAGCTGGGAGGTGGGGCTTTGGAGCGACGCCTGTGACGCCGAGTCCCTTCAGGTCGCGTGTGGCACAGCACGGTGAAAACAAATCACGAGTCGCCACTATCACTGTAGTGTGCCGGGAAGTGTTTTACTGCGTGACAAAATATCGCCTGGCACTGTGCTGGGGACTGTGACCCCACAGGGTAAACAGGACCCAAGTGCCTGGCTCCAGGAGCTGGTATGGAACTAGGCAGAGAGGGTGAGCCCTGCACCTGCTGGGACCCGGGTGCTGAGACCATGACCGCGTTTTTCGTCATTGGGCACAGGGTGTAATTTGAGGACCAAGGACAGGGCAAGGCCAGGACTCCTCAGCCTCCCGCAGATGTAAGGACTGGTTCAGAGTTCTGAAGGCTGAGGCGAAGCTCGACCCCCGGGTTTCACGGGTTGGATGCTAGAGCAGGTGCCAGGCAGCGGCTGTGCGTCCAAGTCAGGCCTGCCGCCTACAGGTGGCATGGTCCTCACTGAAGAGCTCCCTCTGACAGGGGCCCCGCATCCACCCTGTCACAAGAAACAAGCCGGGGTAAGGCTTAGCAAAGGAAGCCCGTAGGCCTAGAAGCACTAAGATTTCCCCAAGGACCTCTCCCTGCCCGAGCAGAGTCTTTGCCAAAGGGAGAGGGTGTGCCGGGCTAGTGGGAAACCAGGGGGTATCCAAAGGCCCCCAGCTATTGAGGTGGCAGGCAGGCAGGTCTGTCGAAGCCACAGGACCTCACAGGTGGCTGACACCTTAGACTTCCCAGACCTCTCCGAGGAATTCTAGAACAGCAAGAAAAACATCAGCAGCTTGCTAAGACACAAAACATGGTCATCAAGTGGAGGAGGAACGGATACCCGCAAGCACACCCTGGCTTCATGGTGCAGGGGGCATAAACTCACTTGTTTTCCTTCCGAAAGCTGTCCACACCTGGCAAGAATGGCATGAAATCGGGTGCTTCCAGGTAACCTTTCCTGAGGCAGATGGGAGTTGCTATTGCCCACACTTAGTCACTGCACCCTCTCTGCCCTCCGCAGAGGACAAAGACTGCGCCCTCCCGCTCCACACTGCTTCTTTATTTGGCTCTTTATTCTGACCTATTCTTGACTCAACGATCATTTGAAGCTAGACTTTTTCACCTAGACAGACGATGGCCATTATTTGTTCAGTTAGCCCCCATGTCCCCAGATTTGACTCTACGACACTTGCATCCAGCCTTTTAACGAAAGTTAGATTCAACTTGTGTGGTCTTGGCTCTTAAAATTTTGACAAGTCGGCTGCCCTTGCTTGAACTTATATCTCTGCAAACACAAGGTCTATTGGAAATCTGGAGCTGACACTTATTCCCTTGGGCAATCAACTGTACAATCACCAGGAATGCTTGCTATTGCCATTATTGTAATTCTGGAAACACTGACACTGTATAACTCCGGTGAGTTTAAAAAGAAAAAAAAGAAAGGAAAAGAAGAAAAAGATGCATCACTTAAGAAGCGCCAGGGTTTCAAGTGTGGCCCCCAGAAGCCCAGTTCTGCTGACATCTGAAACGCTTGGGTCTGAAAAGAGACATAATGCACATTAGCGTGATCAGCACAAGCACTTTGGCCAACTCTTGTTTTCATACTCCTCAACCCAAATTCCTTGGAAAATGAAAGTAAAAATAAAGGGCTACTCCTCCTCATTTCCTCCAGACCTCGGCCTCTGGGTGAAGGAACGTTTGCTGACTTTGCCGACTTTCAGAAAGGTGTCGTCGTGGGGGCACGGAGAGGGAGGTGCTGCATCTGGGGCTGGTGTGGGTCCTGATGGCCACACTTGGCCTGCACTTTCGAGATTTTCTTTCAAACTTGCCTTTTTGCTGTCGCAGCTGGGCTTGTCAGCTTTCAGGACTAATGGGTTGTGATGGGGTGTCAGGGGAAGTCAACAATCAATGCTTGGAAAAAATGGTGGGGGTTGGGGAGGGGCTGCTGCTGTCACGGCTGACACGGCCAGGAACGGAAGTACAATGGTTTTCTTTTGCAGAAAAAGAGACAAGAAACTGTGTGCTGTGTTTGGCTTTTGAGATTAGTATAGATTTTTGTCCGCTGAAGACTGAGCGGCCTGCTCCTCCCCACTTTAAACTTGCCTATCAAAAATGGATATTCTGGTTTGGGAATAACCACTTTACAATATAGTTATAATTGTCATTCGTGTTGTGAGTTGCAGTTATTTCTGGCAGGAAGATAAAACGAGATGGGGGGATGTTGACTGAAACATGAAAGAAATGGTGTGAAAGGGCTGGGGCGACCCCAGGAAGTAGGTCTCTTTCAGGAACTACTCATTTTGGCCCCAGTGTTGTCGTGAGACTCGACAATGCCATTGCAGTGACACTCGTGAGCACGATGATGCTGATGGGAAAAGCATCAGTGCCTGACTGCAGGTTGCGTCCAGGGCTGGAGAGCTGACTGACAATGTTCTTTATTAATCGTGCAGTAGAACCCAATTATGCAGTAGAACACTGGTGTCCAGATGCAAGAATAGTATTTGCTTCACAGGTTGTGTCATTCAAGGCATATATCAAGGAGTATATGTGGGACGTGATTTGCTCAACATCAAGTGTAGTATCAGCTAGGGTAGCAAAGCACTTCCTAAATAAGGTTTTACTGTCCTTATTCATGTGAATTACATTTGTGCCAAGAACCCAAAGTCGACATCAAGTGAAAACACGACAAGTTGACCTTACACAGCTCGTGAGTTCCTAAGAAGTGTGTGATTCACAGTGAACTCAGTCATCTCTCAGGTTTTCTTGCAGGACGTGCTTCTGTATTCATCTTCCTTTTTCAAACTGAAAAATCTACTTACAGGGAAGAATGTGGACCGAGTAGCTAAAGTTGTAGCAAAATGACAAGAAGCTTTGCTCATCCCATGCCCCAGCCTGCCTGTGTTTTTTGCCTTTACCGAAGTCCAGCCTCATTATTACTTTCAATTTCAGCCTTTCTGTATTACCAGGATTTTAATAAGCTTATAGTGTTTTAATAATCAAAGAAAATTACACTGTTTAATTTCTTTTTAATCACCTACCAGGAAGATAGAGTAGATATACTTTTCCTACTCCTCCCTCTAATTTCAACTAAAAACTCTGGTCAACAATATACACGTAATCTCAGTAAATGTACAGTTATTATTAATATATTTATTACATTTACATTATTAATATATCGATGTTTTATATATTATTTATATAGTTATTATATTTATGTTATTAATATATTTTTATTTTATGTATTATTTAGTATTTATTGTATATTATACAGACGTATATATCATACAAGGGCTGTCCAGAAAAAAATCCAGCCATTGTCAATATAATAAGAATGGTTACATGGCTGGATACTTTCCGGACAGCCCTGGTATATCAAACAGAAAACTCTGGAAAGTGGAAAGGAGGAGGCAGGCTAGCTAGGGACCTGGGGACTTGAGGTCCACACAGTAGTGAGTTCCCAGGTTGAGGTCTTTTGCTTTTGTTTTTGTCTCATTTATCCCAGACCCAGAAGTGGAGAAGCTGACGACCCTGAGATGCCAATAGGTACAGACCAAACGTGTCCCAACAGAGCCTGCACTCCATACCCCAAAGCCCAGGAAAGGGGCTACCTAATAAGACAGAAAACATGGAGATAATCACCGCTCCACTCCAGGCAAACACCGCAGAAGAAACCATGGCCCTAAGCACACAAGCAAAGGAGGGCTGGGAGCCTACAGGTCCACCCTCATGAGGTTGCAACAAGAAACCCAACACCCCATCAGGGTGGTACAGAAGAGACTAAAGAAGGAGTCAGGACATGCATCCCCAGCAGCAGATCACCAGGCCCACCCCTCCACCCACTCCACCCACTGGTGTCAGTGGAGACCACGTGGGGAACCAGAACTCCTACCCGACTCAGCAGCACAGAGGCAAAGAAACCAGCAAAAACGGGTTTAAATAAAATCCCAAATCCCACAGCATAACATAAACATACCCAGGTTTCAAGTGAAAATAAGTCATGGGCCCCAATACCAAGATGATCTCAAACTGAATAAAAAAAGACAATCAATGGATGGACCTCACCACTGAGATAACAGAGATGTTAGAATTATCTGACAATGATTTTAAAGCAGCCATAACAAGAGTGTTTCAACAAACAACTATAATCATGCTTGAAACAAATGAAAAATTAGCCTCAATGACAATCACAAAGGAACACAGCTCTACATGTCAATTTGACAACTTAGATGAAATGGAACACTTCCTCCAAAAATACAAAATACCACAACTCCCCCAACATTAAGTGATCATTTGAATAGTTCTATAACGATTCAGGAAATTGAGTTCCTAATTTTTAAATTCCCAAAAAAGAAATCTGAAGTCCCAGATGATTTCACTGGAGACTTGTACTAAACATTTAAATATGAATTATAAGCAATTTCACATAATCTCTTTCAGAAAATAAGAGAGAACACTTGTCAATTTATGTCATGAAAATAATGTTACCTTAATACCAAAACCAGAAAAGACAGCACAAGAAGAGAAAATTTCAGACCAATAGTCTTCATTGATGCAGTTATGAAAATTCTTAACAAAGTATTAGCACATAGAAATCCAGCAATATATAAAAAACTTTATCTACCACGACCAAGTGGGGTTTCTCCTAGGGATCCAAGGCCAGTTGAATGTTCAAAAATCAATCAGTGTAATCCACAATATAAACAAACTAAAGAAGAAAGTCACATCATCATATCAAAAAAAGCATTTGAAAATCCACACCCATTCATAATAAAAACTCTTCAGGAAAAAACAGCCTACTCCTTCTGCCATGACCAAAGCCCCTCCTGTATTTACTGGTATGATCTTGGGCAAATTACTTGATCTCTCTAAACTTCAGTTTCCTCATCTGAATAAAAGAATATAATGATGATATCTACCTCACTGGTTTGCTGTGTGAATAATAATAATAATAATAATAATTATTATTATTATTATATACTAATTATAAATCATTTAATGGAGGCATGCTTATTGATCCATGCTCTATGGGATGATTTCTTTCCTGGCTTCGTATGCTCTAAGCATCAGAACTTAACCTGAAAGTTGGAAAGCCCCTCTTAGTTCAAGTATCTACCTATTACAATACCTCGAAGTGCTTTTTAAATTCAGAATGTTATAAATGTCACAAAAACATAACCTGTTGGTGAATAAAATGAAAATAAAATGAGCATCATGTGTATTTTACTGTTCAGATAATTTTGGCAACATTATACACAACAAACTAGAAGTGCTTTATAATGATGCTCTCGTGGAAACTTCTAATCACTGCTCACTAAGGGACTGTTAAAAACGTTTATCCAATATAGGTAACATTGATAATAATAGTAACAATGACAGCCATCAAAGGCTCTCCACATTGTCCTTTCCTTACATTTTCCAAATTCTACTAACCCTCTACAGTGTGTCCCATGTGAAGTCATTCAAGAGTAGATTCTTCCGTGTCTCACTGCCCTTATTCCTGTTTTGCAGAAAATTCTGTCTTTGCTGATGCTTGCTACATGTACAAGGGCTGTCCGGAAAGTATCCAGCCATGTATTAATAGTATGAAAAATAGAGGCATTTGCGGCTGGATTTTTCTGGACAGCCCTAGTATATTTAAATACCGATTAATAATGCCACCTCTACACACCGGGGCTATCCTTCAATCCACATCACCAAAACGGCAGCCTGTCGTTACCTATGCGGACGGCTTCCTGCCTGTCAGGGTGGCGGTGCTCCCGGCCTACTCCGGAACCCCAGTGCTCAGCGTTCTGGTCTACCGCCTCCGTGCTCTATCCCGGGCTTCCCCACAGCAGTGCAGCCAGAGGAGGGTCGATTCTGCAGCTTTGGCAGCAAGAAAATCTTCCTGTTTGGGTCCCAGCTAAATGGATTCCACTGCCCCAATTGAACAGCAACATCTCTACCTCGCCGTTTTGTGTATTATGATTAAACATCTTCCCTAGTTGCAGGAGTCCAGAAGATTTACTATTTAGTCATTTTAAGCTTATCATTTTGCAAGTCATAAATGCTCAAAAATAGCAAATGAATAAATAAATATCTATTGGTATCACAGGCCCAGCTGACCTGAAAGCACACACACACACACACACACACACACACACACGAAAATGCTGCATAAACTTTTTTTTTTTGAACGCATAGCTGAGTCAAAAGCAAGGGAAGGAAATCCCCAGATGTCAGAAATGAAGAACAACTCAAAGGAAAGGAGTGAGTGGGAGCCGAAGCCAAACAGAGGACAGGGGTATAACAAACAGACACAGCCTAGCAGGCTAAGGACTCGAGTGTTAATGCCTGCAAAGGGACAAGAGACAAAACCTCAGGCCCACACAAGGCAGAGAGAAGAAACAGTGAGCCATGAAGCTTTGCCTGGACCATGACACTGAACTTAAATACTCAGCACATGGGTGTAGGGATGCAGCAAGGAAGATTATCATTGGCTTAGGGAAATCAGTAAAAAGAAAAAGTCACCCACCAGAAGCTGGAACCAGGGTGCCCCCTGTACAGACCTGCACTACCCCACCTGAGAAATTAATCCGAACACTGAGACAGCGATTCCACTTTCTGGTATTTGTCCTCAGGAACTGAAAACAGGGTCTCAAAGAGGTATTTGCACAACGATGGTCGTGGCAGCATTATTCACAAGGCAAAAATGGAAGCAGCCCAAATGTTCATCCACAGATAAATGGATCCACCAAATGTGGTGTGGCAGTGCAAGAGACACTATTCAGCCTTAAAAAGGAAGGAAAATCTGACGCATTACAGAAGGGATAAACCTGGAGGACATTATACTACGTCCAGTCACAAAAGGACGAATCCTGTATGACTGCACTCCTATGAGACGGCTAGAGCAGTCAAACTCACAGAAACAGCGTGGAGCGGGGGCTGCCAGGGGCTGGGGGGGAGGGGTGAAATGGGGAGTCGCTATTTAATGGGCAAACAGCTTCAGTTGTGCTAAATGGAAAAGTTCTGGGTTAAACAACAATGCGAATATACTTACTACTACTGAGCTGTAGACTTGGTTAAATTGGTAACTTTTATGTTATGTGTATGCATATCTCACCACAATTTATGTTATGGGTATGCATATCTCACCACAATTAAAAATTGGGGGGTTGGGGGGAACCTGGTACAGAACTACCAAACCCTCTAGGCCCCAACAGGGCAACGGAAAACAAAACTGTCTAGATGAGAGTACAGTCAGCAACCTGTGTCCCCCCAGGGCACAAGCTCTGCTGAAGACGAGCTCACACTCAAAGGTGACAAACATGGGGAAACACGTCACCATGAGACAGTGAGCACAGCAGCAAATGAAAATGTTTTTCTCTGAGAGAAAGAATCTAAGACCACGTAAAGCAAACATTCCTGCCAAGGATATAAAAGATGATCTATAAACCTTAACGAAAGAACACAAAAGAAGGGGGGTTGGGGAGGGGGAGGAATGAGGAGGTAGCATTTAAAAAAAAAACAACAGGAATTCTAGAAATGAACAAATATACTGTCATCATAATTGTCTTTTTTAAAAAATCATCGCACAGAGGAAACACTGGTCTGACTGACACCACGACTGAATCCAGAGCAAGGAAGAAAAGCAACATGTTGTACTTGGGTCCGAACCTTCAGCCAGCCCAGTGCATGACGTGTGAGCCACGATGCAACAGCAATTCTACAGCCAGAGAGGAAACGACATCAGGCATCCCTCCTGTTCATCCTCAAATACTCAAGCTTCGGGTGAAAATGTTCAGATATTTTGATAAGTATAATGAAAAAACTAGTACAGGACAATAACACAGAGAGTCACAGGGTGTCGGTGGGGCCGCCTTAGACTGAACGTTCAGGAAAGCCTCTCAGAAGAGATGGCACGTAAGCCCAGCTCGGAGGAGAAGGCACCAACCACACCGAGATCTGAGAGAAGAACCATCGAAGGACAAGAAGGACAAAGGCTCTTAGACAAGAAAGGAGCAAAAGCCTCGAATTACCAGTTAGAACGGACACAGGTAGAAAGAAAGGCTAATGTGTTTCCCACCAAACATAGCAATTAAGACTCCATGGTTCAGGGACACCCAATTACACACACTGCCAGATCGCTGGTGCTTCCTTGAAGTCCAACTTGTGACTGAGTTGTAGGCTACAGTCTGTTCGGGAGAATCAAAGCCAGGCCCTGAGCTCCGGCCCAGAATTACCCTGCCAGGGGTGGACACAGAAATCCATCCTCTCAGAAGTCCATGGGTGACCTCTATACGATCACACTGCCTCCGTCTATGTGAACAAATGAATGGAGTGCTGTCTCTGTGCGAGACATCTGGGACCTCTCAGGCTCCATCCATTTCTAAAGCAAAGGTGACAACCTTTTGCTGTAAAGGACCAGACAGTAAACAGTTCGGGCTTTGAAGATCACATCACCTCTGTTGCAACTGCTCAGCTCCGCCATTGGGGCGAAAGCAGCCAAACATAATACATAAACGAGTGTGTGTGGCTGTGTCCTAGTAACGCTGCATTTATAAAAACAGGCAGTAGTTTGCCAACCCCTGTTCTATTATAAAACAATGATCTCCAAAGTGGCTTAAGTCCAAGATGAGCCTTGGGGTGTGGAAGGAACTATCAGGACTTTTGTTTATATTTTTTATCACCCCCCCCAAAAAAAATACTGAAATAAATTCATCTACTTGTATTTAATATAGAGGTAAACATCGGTGCTCCCGTTGAAGTCTGTGTCCGAGGATGAAGTTCACGTGCAGTATGGAAACAACAGTGGGGGAACAAGAGGTATCCCAAACCAAAGCAGTGTCAACAGTGGCCCCTCACTCTTTCATTCCCTCTCCACAGACCGTGTGACTCATTACAGCTGGGGTGTACACTCACCATACAGGCAAGTGGCTTAAAAGATCTTGACAAAGCATCCTCAGACCGAAGACAATACCAGTAACATGAGCACTCGGGAGAGCCACATCCCAGAGGACTGTTAGGAAGAGGCCTCCATGCCTCACCACGTGGACCCCCCGTTAGGCTCCTGAATCTCCTGGTAATAGCAGCTGGCTTCCACCAGGCTGAGCAATCCAAGAGAAGAAGCCCAAAGGGGCAAAATCTTGTAGGGCCTGACCTCAGAAGGCACATACCATCACTTCCACCATGGTCTGCTGAGGTCCTGTGGGAGGACACCAAATGAGTTTGAGTACTGGGGGGCAAGCATGACTGGGGGCCACTTTGGAGGTTACCTACCTCAGTCTACCCTCTAACCCCGAATGATTGACATCCCTTCCACCTGGGGACATAAGCAGTCAGGCAGACAGAGAAGAACACCGAGAATTCTCTCTTCCCCCACCTTGGGCTCTATGTTGGCCTCCAACACTTTCAGTAAGACCCACCCAACTTGGGGAGGGCAGTCTACTCAGTCTACTGACTCAATTTTTTGTTTGTTTTTTGGTTTTTTTCTGCTTTATTGAAGTACAAATTGACAAGTAAAACTGTAATATATTAAAGTACACAACGTGATGATGTGACATGCCTATACATTGTAAAAGGTTAATCAACTCAGTCACAACCTCACACTTTTGTTTTCGGTGAGACCATTTAAGTCTATTCTCTCCGCGAATTTCAATTACACACTACAATGCTATCAATTCTAGCCACCATGTTCCTCTACATTAGATCCTCAGACCTTATTTACCTTGAGCTTGAACCCTTCTACCAACCTCCTCCTATCACCCCCACCCAATTCAAATTCAATCTCATCCAGAAACACCCTCACAGATACACCCAAAATAATGTCTCACTAGCTACCTGGGCACTCCATGTCCCCACCATACAAACACAAGAAACTAACCACCACAACCCCTATAATAAGATCAAATAAATGTATGTTTAAAAGAGTATTTATTTCATATTTCTCATATCGGTATGTCCTATACATGCACATTGTGTGCTCTTGTTAACGGAGTCACGGAATCCAAACAAAACAAAATGAATGTTTGGAGACGACGGTCTAAAGAGCCTGAAAGCAACAAACAGCGCTTGCGCATTCTCAGTCTCTCTCTTCAGGAGTCGTCTGTCAGGGCACCACACTGCGGCCTGGTAAGTAGTATCCAAGACCGGTTGCTGGCTTGGCCGTCTAAGAAGTCACAGAAATGACGTGGCCTTGAGGGGAAGTGAAAGTAGAAATCACATCACACATACAGAGCTGTGGCAGGCGGTTACCCTGTTCTTGGAGATGAACAAGAATACTTAGAATCAGGGCCGATTTCCCTTTGCAAACACCAGTAAATACACGCTCCGTGTACAGAGTAAGGCAATGAATGCCTACAGGCACCAATGGAAGATTTTAAGGGGGAAAAGTTTATCCTTTTCTGTAAAAATTGTGTCACATTAAGCAGGGTGGGTATCGTATAGGAAGGAAGGGAGGGACATTATGAATATCTCCCACCCCTAGCTGTCAGCTACTTACCCCCAAACATTTTCCTCTCTTCTCCCTTGGCTGCCCACTTCCACTGAAGTGTTCCTTAGGCAGGACCAACGATCCTAAGAACAAGCACACTGCCATCCTTGGCCAGCAGGGCCCTCCACTGGGGGAGTTCAACCCCACACCCAGCCCCTATTCTCATGAACCGATTGCTACCCAGTTAGACACTGTGGACCACTGCAGATTACCCCAATGAATTGTTCCTTCAGGGGCCATTTTATCGTAGCCCGGACACCTATACCCACAGTCAATGGTGTGTGTGCTCACAGTGCACACGGCACCGTAAGTAATTTACACCTTGGCACCCCATGTCTGCGTAACTGAATGACGTCTTATTTAAACCGTTATTATTAAGCATTACAGTGTAGGCCAGAGCAACATCTGCCACTTGTTTTGAGCCACACGCTCTGCATCCATGATTCTCATGCACTACGTCATTACATTGTCATAGCAGCCCTAGGAGGTGATCACGCCTGCTCGTCCTCATTTTATGGAACAGGAAAACCCAAGCTGCAGTAGTTTGTCTCAGGCCAAATTAGTGGCAGGGGCGGAATTCGACTTCAGAGACGGGCCTCTCAAATACTACACCAGTAGTTTGCAAACTCTGAGGTGTAAAAGAATGACACAACATGTTGCTTTAAAGTGGATTCCTGGGCCCCACCCCAAAGACTCTGCGTCAGCAGGCCTCAGGTATGTCCTAGAAATCTGCCTTTACCATAGAACACCCCAGATGACGCTAATGCGAGTAGTGAGCAGCTCTCTGGGACGCACATTGTACTGTATGTTAAAGTGTCTCTTAAATTGGTATTCTACTATAACTGAATAAATTGAACCACATATCAGAGGTTCAGGGTTATTATATAAGTAACTACTCTGATGTTATGAATTAAGGGAGAAGAATACACACATGCACGTTCAAACTCACAAAACTCGAAAAACCAGAGGTTATGATTTGCATTTCAGAGTTAGCCTTCAGTTTACAAAAAAATTCTTTTCCTGTTACAGCAGAAATTTCTAAAACAAGGGGCCACACAGCACTGTCTATACACTGAACAAAAGTGGCCACTCAAACCGAAAAAAAATTAATGGCAGAATTCCCGATGCATAGAAAAACAGGCCGGCGGATAGCACTTTAACCATTTTAATTTTGTCTCCCATACGTTTTTCTTAAATGCCTGGTGCATGTGCCGTTAACCTGCTCTTGAGCAAGTCTGAAACAAACGTTAAAGAAAACACTCACAAAGAACCCATCGGGTGACAGCTGGTCTTTGTGGAGGGCGTCAGGCTGGTATTTCATGTTGTACCTCCTGCTGAGAGCGTGCTCCTGGCTTGGCTATCACTGGACAAGTCTCCTGATCACGGGCTTGTGTTGGAGAGATCATGGAAACTTCGAGGGAAGCTGCCATCTGAAGAAGTCTGTGAACAACTGGCCCAGCTCTCTTTGAGCACGATTCCATTTACACCATTTCAATTAGTCTTCTCAGAAACACATTTGTTATGTGTGAGCGTACGTGAAGGAGAGCCCTTCTCTTATTGTTACTTAAAATTGTTATTCTCAGAGTTGTTTTCCTATTGCAAAGCCGTCACCGTACAGCCCCGGAAGGCCGCAGCCCTGAGAGACGTGGAGAGGATTCATACAGAACTCAGGCATCGGGCTGCTGAGTGTCCGTGCCTTTGCTCTGCAGAACAAGGACATCTCTCAGCAAAGAAAGGGCAGCTCGTAGGAGGAGCCCAGGGGGCACGCTGGAAACAGAGCCAGACCGCCACTCCCGGCTGTGGGCAGAGCAAATGCAATGTGAAGACGCTCCAGGGATGGCTAAAAGCAGATTCTAGCTGGGAGTTAAGAAACCGAGCTTCACTTCTGGAGAGCGTCAGCTTGAACCACCACGTGCGTGCCCAACAGAATAGTCGATTTAAGGAAATGGCTCGGGAGTGAGGAGCGGACCGTGAGGGAAAGGAGGCAGGCACCGCCAGGAGGACCACGGGGGTGCGTGGTGGTAAGTTCAGGACTGAAGAAAGCCCACGATGATCTGCAGGGGCCTAAGGATGGGCACTGCCCACTGCTCCCTACGCTGTGCGCGTGCGGTTTCTCCAAGGCCCTGTCCACCATCTCACCCGCAGTGTCACCAACCACCTCGTCTGGGGACTGCCTCCACAGGTGGATGGAGATGGCTCGTCCCTCAGAGCCATAGCGCCCACTTCTCTCCCACTCCCATGAGCACCTGGGGCATGCTAGACTCTGCCTCCTCCTTCCGTACGGGCTAAGGACAAATCCGTCCCCAGCGTTCCCATTTTATCCCTCCCAGGGTGACACAGCCAGAAAGACGGGCTTTTAGATGCCTTGACTGGATTAAGCCCCTGGGTTGGAGGTCACATTCACCTCTAAGAACTCCTGACAAACAGCCTACTGACAGAGGGAAATTGCCGCACAAGGAACTGAGCGCGTGGGGAAGAGGAGATGCTCGGGCCGGTTGGGTCCAATGCAAGCTGGGTGGGTCCACGGGGAAGGAAGCCTTCCTGAAGAACACCCGCTAGAACTGGCAAAGGACAAGGGGTGAGCACTGGGGGCAAGGTCTGGGGGAGAAGGGAGCTGGGAGAGGCTGTCCCTCCCCAGGGCTTCCAGGGGTTCATACCTTGCCTGGTCAGCCAGGCAGCAGGGCCAGGTAAGGGGTAAACCGTGTTAAACGGTGTTGGAGGAAGGATTTGGAAAAGCCATTAAACTGGTCCACGCACGCGTGCCGATCTCATCTTTACCGCAGCCACGTTGCAGGGTTACGAAGGCTAAACCCCTCACTCCAAGTAAGAGGGGCTGAGCTGGGAGGCGGGGCGCGGGGGTGGGTAGGGCAGGCGGAGGGATTCAGAAGTACAAACGGGAGTGACAAAGCAGTCACAGGGATGTGAACTACAGCACGAGAAACAGTCAACAATATGGTAGCAACCACGTGTGGTGTCAGGCACCAGATTTACTGGGGTGAGCACTTCGAAAGACACACAAATGTCTAATCACCGTGCTGCACACCTGCAACTAACACAATGTTGTGCGTGTCCACTATAAGTTAAAAATAAAATTGTAAAAGCTTTTTTAATTTGAAAAATTAATCAAGTAGCATAAAAGGCCTGGGTAACACTTACTGAGCACCCTGCACGTGCCGCACGCCGCACGCCGCGCTAAGGTCCACGTGCGTTCGTCTCGTTCGTGCTCACGCCAGCCCAGCAAGGCAGGCACTGCGCTGTCTCTCACAGATGCGACGCTGAGCACTGGCACGAACGCAGAATGCGCCGCAGCCTGGAGCCGTAGGCCACCGCCGGGCGGTCCTAGGGCGCGCCGCGGGCTGCCGGGCCTCGGGGGCAGCCCTGTTTTGTAGCACCGCATAACCGATCCATCTAAAAACGCCCCCCGCCCTCCAGGTCACCGAGACAGGCTTCCATCAAGCCCACGGAAGCTACTGGAGAAAACAGGTGTTGAAGCCATTTTAGAAAGACTGCTGTTTAAAAAGCTGGAAACAAACTAAACTTGGGCGCGGGGAGAGGTGGCGTGCCGCCGGCTGGAAAACGCGGTGCCGTGGGACCTGGATAAACGAGGTGTTGCCGCCTTCGTCACAGCAGCAGCAGGAGCGGCACAAAGGCGGGCTGCGGTGCTTGCACAGATCGGTGCAGAGGAGAAGGGAGAATTAGCGAACCCGTGGGGAAGTCGTCTGTCTACAAAACAGCTTTGGAGACGCGGGCCACGCAGGCCCGCCCCACCGCCATCACGGACGACGGCTCACAGCGTAACGAAGTGTCCAGCTGACACATGCATTTCTCACAACAAACGCTTGGCTATTCTCCCCTCATTTTGAACCCCCTGCCTCTGGGTTGGTCTGCGCCTCGGCACTGGCTGCGGGGGAGAATGCATGTGGGCTGCAGCCTCGTGCACAGTACAAGGCTACGGAGAAAGCGAACGGAGTCCCCTCGTCTGCCACATTGATGCTGTGCAGCAGGCGGCCAGTATGTGCATGACCGGTCCCACACACGGATGCGTTCTCCGAGGGGGCTCTTCCTCTGAGGCAGCAGGTCTGCGCTGGGAGGGAGAACAGGACGGATCCTTCCAGGCAATGTGTAAGGCGGTACTCACTTCTTCCAGCCCTTTTTATTTTTACTTGTATTTCATAAAATACACCTGTGAAAGCATATCCCATTATGCAGATAATGACACCAGCAAGGCCATCTCGCTTCAGGGGCTTCCTCTCTGGGCTGCTGGTTCCATTTCCTCTGGTGCTGGACATGGGCCCCAGCAGCAAAGATCCGTGTCAATTCAGATTCTTACGAGTTGCATTAGAGACACTATATTTCTGCCTGGATCCTTGACCTCTCGATGAGATGAGACACGTGGATATATGGATGGACAGGAAGCCAAATAATGAGATGCTCCAGGTCAATACCTACTTTCAAGCCAAAGCTGTCATTAAGCAAGCTCGGGTTTGATTTTCTTGCTTTTACACTACTCCTGCTTAGGGTGGTGCCACGGCACACCGTGAATAAAGCTGTGCAGGAGAAAAGCGTGGCCACAAAGGTTGTTTCACTCACGTGTGCCGTCTGGTACTTGGCTGACATGTGATTGTCCCTGTGCACGACCAGGGAGCTGGTGTCTCCGCACTCTGTCTTCTGACTTACTAGATACCTACTCTGTGCCAGGCACGGCGCTGGTGCCGGGCATCACAGACGCAGGAGAAAAAGAAGACAAGAGCCTGCGGGCAGAAGGGCCGTGCCACCCAACGAGGGTTAACGAACACCATTTTTAAAAACTGTTGAACATCCTTCTAGGTTTCAAACCAAAAACCACCCCTTCTCCCCCTCTACCCATGAATCAGTCAAGAACCAAAAGGAAATGATTCTGGGTTTGTTTGGGGGTTTTTTTTATCCTTTCTTTTCAAGCACCTTGGGAAGAGCCAGGCATGGAGCCAAACAGGAGGGAGTTTGACTAAGGAAAAACACTTTGATGAGCAAAAGGAAGGGAGCAGCCACTGCACCGTGTCTGGGGGCTGGGGTGCTGTATACAGGGAAAGTGTGTGTTCCCCGAAACTGCCCTGGGCTAGACAGCCGATCTAATCCAAAGCACCCCACACGCCCGCCCCTGGGAGCAAGCGAACTCCTACAACAGCTGGGTTTCCACCTCGATTCAGCAGAGGTTAGACGGCCTCCCTGTGCACAAAATATTCCTCACAGCCTCCCTGTGCTCCAGGAAAACGAAAAGAAGAAGACTCATCACTGAGACGAACTGTTCATTCCAAATGAATTCCGAACTAATAAAATTGCCTTGCCTCTATCTCACAAGTGAGTTGTGGGGTGAACAGCCATGGGGTTCCATACATGCGAGCAGCCAGGAATTGTCGCGGCTCCCCTCTCTGTCTACAAAGGAGCACAGGCAGGGTCTTGGCTTCGGGAAACAGGAGTGCTGACCCATCTCCTCTCTACCCTCCTCCACCTATTCCCCTCAAAAAGACTGATGGTACTGTGATAAACGCGGGGTAGGAACCAGCTTAACCAGGGGGCCGCCACAGCTCTCGTCCTCCAGACTCGGGTGACCCCACCGAGGTACCCTGCGGGGTCTACCCACTGAACAGGCCTGAACAGGCAGGACTGGCAGAGGGAGCTGGGAGAAGGGCAGGGCCTGGTGCTCAGAAGCCCAGAGAAGAGAGGCGCTTTCCTAGGGGGGCTCCCTATTCTGTCTGTGCTGTACGGTGGAAAACAGCAGAAGAGAAACCAAGGCAAGACGAGAAAGCGGGAGAGGGACAACCTGTATCATTAAGGACAGGCCTGCCCAAGGAGAATGCTGGGTCACGAAAGGTCAGGTAAGACCTGCCGAATTGGCCAGAAAACTTCTTTACGAGACCCCAGATGGGTGCATTCTACAACCAGACCCAGTCTCAACTATTTCCCAAGTCTCCCTTGACCATTCCCAAATAATCTGACAGCAGTGTCCCGCTGGCATAGGTGGGGTCACACTGCACTTACACAGGCTTGGGGTGAAAACGTACTCAAGGTAACACAGCAGTATCAGAGTTGAGATGTGCACTCAGCTGATCAGATCCCAGGGTCCACGTCTCTCACTATTATGTCAGTTGGCCAGAAATACTTCATAGTCCTCTAAACCCAAATTCTAAAATCCAGCTCCAGCAATGCTGCCCGGACAGTAGCGTGACGATGTCCCCAACTGTCTAGTCTTTCTTACTTAGCAAATGCCAAAGGGGAAAGAACATAGAAAAGAAAATAGGCTCCTGTGAAAAGTTAGTGAAACCTATGTTAGAAAAATTAAATATGTAAGTTAAGGCTAGGAAATCAATCTCCTAAAATTGTACTAAGACCCACCATCCAGGGGAGTGCACAGATTTTTGAACCAATCTGAGCCCACCACAGACTGCAAGGACCCACACAGGTCGGGCCCGCCTCTGCTCACAGAGTGTGCTCAGCGTCCGGCTTCTCCAACTTCACCTGTCCCCAGGTGACTCCAGGCTTACCCCTCTGGTCTAAATCCTGTCCTCCACCCACCCCACCCCACATCAGACTTCTGGGTTCACCTCTTTACTGAGGAATTTGAGGCCTTCCAACATGAATCTCCTTCACTTCTGCATCTTCACTTCAACAATCAATATATTGCCCCTCCTTTTTAATTTTTTTTTTCCTTTTTAATTTTTTAAATTTTCTTCTGTTTTAGAAAAAGCGATGCTATTCCTCCTTTCCACGGCTGACCCCTGCCTCATCAAACACCGGGGCTCGACCATTACCCCATCTTGCGCCTCTGTCCCACTCCCAGCCTCTCCCCTCTGCCTGCTGTGCTACTCTCATCCTCCTCATCAATACAACACATTAATGAACACGAAGGTGAACCTTCCTCTGACCCACGCTCCTCTTTATAAGCAGGTTTGCCAACTTGGCTCAGCCCTGAGAGCGACCTGGGCCTTTGTCAGTTATACAGATTCCGGGGCGCCTTCCCCTGGCTGTCCACTTAGCAGGTGTGAGACAAGGCGTGGGACTGGGCGAGTTTGGGGAACGCTTCCCTCCAGTTCTCCCTTCTGCACATGCCGAACACACAGGCTGGCGTTGCCGCCTGCTTCCTCACCGCCCACTCTCTCCAGCGCATTGCACAGCTCTCACCCTGACACATTTCTCTTCTGTGGGTGTTCTGCAATGTGACAACACAGCAAAGTTGAACTTCAAGTCCCAGGATTTCCTAACCCGAGTGGTTCCAGGTGAGGGCTGGCAAGTGCGAGATCTGCAGGAGATTTGTAAGGCAGGTGTGAAACCACAGGCTGATGCTCTGGTGGAGGACCCAGCACCTGGTGGCTCCGTGTGTTGGCTCCTCCTCCTCCTTTAACTTCTCTGAGTCCTGGGCCAAGCACATGTGCAGCTTCATGGCAAAGGACCTGGCTTCCCCAGGTCACCTGTGTCATCAGGGTTGGAGGTGGTGAGAGACAGATGCAGGTGACAGTTGTTCCTTGTGGATTCCTTTTGTCTTCATAGGCTTCAGCTTGTCCTCAGTTCCCCCTACTCATATCCAGTTTTTTGTCCCAATTTCTGGCCCCCACCAGAGGCAGAGACCCCCAATAGCCTCTGCAGACTTCTCAATAGGGTCCAGTTGCTATGAGCCCTCCCTATGCAGGCCACTCCCACTGGTCCTGCTTCTCTGATCAAACCCTATGGGGCTGGAAGTGGTTCTGTCAGAATAGAACCTTAGAGAGGGTTCTTTGACTTGGAACTGGGTAATGTAGAATTGGTTCTCTGATGGGATTACATTTAAGGACATTATTGGCCCTGTCGCCAATAGCAACGGGGACACTGGTAGCCTGTGGCATGCAATGGATGCAATGGCAAAATACTCACTCAAATGTCACCTATATAATACCTGCCATCAAGGGTCTAGAAGACAAGGCTTTGTGTGATCAAGTATATTTTGGTGAAAATGAAGAGTATAATGGAGTCAGCGGCTTTTGAGAGTACCAGGAAAACTAGCAAAGGAAAGCAATGAGTTTGAGACTCTGGTTCCCAGTTTGAGGCCTGAAGAAGGGACCACCGAGCTTCTGTGACTGCCCTAAAGGGGCAACTGGTTTCCTAGAGCCAAGATTTTGGGGGGTGGTAATCAAATCCTAAGGATGGCTGAATCACATAGCAAATTTAAATCCACAACCTGATAGGGTGTCTTATGTTAAAACCAGGGCATTATTATCTGTATTTCACCAACTGCATCTGAGGAACATATGAGGTCAATTAATTTCACAAACTCATCCTAGAAAAAGTGCTACATCCCTCACTGCTGAGTATCACCACCACGGTCACCTTCGAAGTGCTGCCCTGGGGAAGCTGTGCGCCCACGCCAGCGCCTAGTCCACCCTCAGAGCAGTTTTGGAACCCTTTTTCCGGAATGGCCATCAGAGCTGGCCAAGGCTGGCACCTTACAGAGCTGTGTGTACGGTGCTGCCAATGCAAGGGCACGGTGGCAAGTTCATGAACTACATTGTCAGATTTGGGGTATGATGACAGCTCTGAAGGCCATTCCAGAAAAGGAATTCCAAAACTGCTCTGAAGGGTGGACTAGGCGCTGGTGTCGGCGCACAGCTTCCCGAGGGGAGTGCTTCCGAGGTGACGGTGCGGGTACTCAGCCATGAGGTGTGCAGCTCTTTTCCTAGGATGAGCTCGCCAACTTAATAGTCCAACCTCGTATACGGGACTGAACCTAAGGGCATTGCCGAGGTGGAAGGACTGTAACAGGTTGAGCCAAATGGTTTGATGTGGGCACACTGAGCAGAGTCCCTGGATCCAATGTGTTAACTGAAGCATCTGGAAGTCGCTTTAACAGTTTGTATCTCGGTTTCCCGAAACATAGAAACAAGAGTGGCCTAGACTGAATGACTTTGAAACACCAGAACTTCCATGGCAACCTTTAAAGGATGATATCCAGAGGCTGAGGGGACCAGAATGAGAGAATGGACTCATCGTACAAGACCTGGTCTCCCCTCCCGAACCGTGCCTGTCAGGAGGGCGCAGGGCCCTCCCTTTGCTGCGGCCGGGACACAAGAGTTGGCAATGGAGCCCCGGCATCCTGTCGAGCTCTGTGGTGCGTCTGCTCTGCAGGCCAGGAATGCCCGTGGGAACTGCTGCCATCGAAGCGGACTGCCAAATTCACTGGGGGTAAGGGGGCCCGGGGTGGCCAGGGCCTGCATCCCGGAGACGAGGCTGGCCAGGTGACCACAAGGAGCAGCAGAGCCAAAGCCGTCACCAGAATGTCTTGAAACATCAAAATCTTGGGCTTTGACTCATTTTTCTTGGCATCCCTGGACTTGAAATAGATGTAAGACCTACTAGATCTGGTGACAAGGAGTCTGACTGGAATCATCACAACAGAAAGTGTGGCCCCCTCAAACATTTCCTGGGTGTGAGCAAGTTCACGGACCCAGAGCCCCTTGAATGAGGGTAGGCTCGTTCCCCTTGGCAAAGGTCCCCACCACACCGCTCGTAATTAACTGATCCATGTCCTGAAAGTCTGCTGTGACTCCTCATGGCCACAGTACTTGACCGCGGCCTACAGAAGGCTCAACGGCATGGACTGCCTCCCCCTCGACTCTTCCCGTGTGGCTGCACTTCCGGGGCTGCTGCGACATCTCTAACCCCCAGGTTCTGCTTTCTCGCCCCTACATGAGAGCACCCGTACATTTCCATTCTGGCCCCTCCTCTCTTTCCGTTCCCCAAAACACTTGCTCTCCGCTCCTTGGGGGAGAGATTCCGAACTTCGCTCTCCAGGCCCACTTCTCTGCGCGTCATCCTGCTTCTCTCTCACTAAACATCAAGTACCTGGATGCACCACTGCGGCCTCGGAATTATTCTGTGTCTGCTGTGGACCTAATGATTGTGTCCCCCCAAGATTGATATGTTAAACCGCTCACCTTCAGGGTGATGGTATTTAGGAAGTGGGGCCTTGGGAGGGGAGCCCTCAGGGGTGGAGCCCGCAGGGGTGGATTAGTGCCTCTATAAAAGGGACCCCAGTGAGGACACAGTGGGAAGTCAACAGTTTGCAACCTGGAAAGGGGCTCCCACCCAGTCCTGACCATGCTGGCACCCCACCTCAGACTTCCAGCCTCCAGAACTGTGAGAGAGAAGTTTCTGCTATCTATAACCACCCAGTCTGTGGTATTTCGTTGTCGCAACCCAACCGGAGACAATGACCTATTTCCCTGTTTATTTATCAACAGAGCCACAGCCTTCCCGATCACGTTTGGGACATCAGGCATCCTTGACTCCTCCTCTCTCTTCTCTTCCCACGTGACCAGTCCCCAGACACCAGCCGTGTTCTGTGCACGGTCTCACCTCCTACTACCGGAAATGCAACCCGCGCTCCAATCCGTGCTATCGCCCGAGGAACGTAGCAGTCTTGCACTGGGCTATAAGCTCTGTGACAACAGGGACGCCACATCCTAGACTGTCCTTCAGAAATGGCAGTCACCTTTCCTGAATTTTCCCTCTTAACGTCACCAAAAAAGCACATAACTGTGAAACTACAGTTTATGTGTTCTTTGGGCCAGAACAAATTCTTTGACACGGCTTCCTTTCCCCAATAATTGCCTCCACTCGGAAGGTGTGCACTTACTCTCTCCTGTCCTGGCCATTGCTTTTGATTCTTTATTTTTTTTTTTCACATCCAAAATAACCACCGTTCTCTCCCTACACTTCACAGGGTGCGAAGTTAAGAACTGAATAAATGTTCCTTGAATGACTGTCCGACCCAAGAATCAACCTGGTTTACCCTTTCTACCTGCACTATCCTCCAGGTGGTCTGAACTGTGGCTGGTGCTGACCGCTGACCACAGCTCTCTTTTAGGGCAGCTCCTTCCCACAGAGAAGCCGAGGGTCCCAGGAGCTGCAAGAAGAGAACATGGAAGCAGTGGGGACCCAGACGTCCCTCCCCACATCTGCCGGCTTCCACACGGGGCCGCCGGGGTCCTGCTAGCTCCGGAAGGAGAGACCGTTGGGAGTCGGCCTCCCCAGCCCCTGGGTTCTCCGGAGGCTTTATCCCTCAATTTTGCATGCCACCTGGAGTCTGTCATTTTTAAGCCACCACTGACTCGATTAGAGGGGTCTGTTGGAGCTTCCGTTGTCCTAAGTGGCCGTGACAGCTGGCTCTTCCACAATGTGTCCGTCTGTGGACAGTAGATGGGTAGCAAACGTGTAGTGTCCAGTCCTCCTTCCTGGCACGATTGTGGGCACCCAGTGGCTCCTCTCATGCAATGGCACGGCCCCTACTGAAAGTCCTAACTCAGAAGGGCCACTGGCAAGGGGGGAAAGACACCCCCAGGTGACAGTACAGGGACAGCCGAGCACAGCGTGGCACGACAGTGGGCTCTGCAACTAAGTCTGTCCCCAGAACAACAAAACCAGGGCAGTTCCCTTCCGTGACCCTGCCTGTCAATCATCTTCAACCCCTCTATTTGCCGTGCATTGGAAGGCCTCATGCACGAGTCTGTGGTCGGCGACAGGCCACTCCCTGCGGCACACACCTCTGTAGCCTCTGTCACCAGCCTTCCCATCAGTCAGCGAGGTCCCTTCCACTTCTCGAACGCAGCATTCGGTCTGTGTCTATGGCTTAATTATCTAGCCTGCATTAATGAAATTCACTGCAGAATCAGGCCAACCGAAAATTGTCAACCCAGGGAAATTCTTCGCAGCTCCTCTGATGTATTTCTGAAGGGAATAACAGCCTGTCACTTCTAGACAAGTCACTTGATGTCTCTGGGCCTGTTTCCTCATGAATAAAGCAAGGGAGGTAAATAAGATTGGGAGCTTTAACCCCGGCTGCATATTAGAATCATCTGGGGAACTTGTAAACCCACCATGAGGCCTGGGCCCCTCCTTCCCAGGCCAATTAAGTCAAGAGTCTGGGGGGAGGGGCGGAGGTCAAAACCCTCGTAGTTTTTAAAAGCTCCCCAGGGGACCCTAACGTGTGGGGCCATTGGGCAATGACCCCCAGATTAGCCGATCTGATCTCTCGGGTTACTTCAACGCCAATCCCCCTCCGCTCTACGAGGCCCCCGCAACATGCTGTGAGCAGCTGTCGGCTGCTCGAGTGCCTGGCTGTCGAGAACCATCTCCAACGATGGCTGGCTCTGGAATGAAAGGAAGCCACACGAGGACCTCGCCAGTGACGTCTGATGGTCCAAAGTCTAAAGTTCAGTTACCATTGAACGGTCTCCTCGGAGGCCTGACGGGTCCGCGGAGAAGGCAGGATCGAAGTCCTCAGGATTTTGCCTTCCGTGACCCTGCCTGTCAATCACCTTCAGGGCGCGAAGCAATGCCCAGAAAGGACTGGCGTGGATCCGTCAGGTAAGACAGGTCCCCCGACACCCTCTCGCGGCAGAGGCGGACGTGCCCAGCCTTCACAGCCAGCCTCGGCCCCCCCCCCCCGCCCCCATCTGCTCTCTTCAGGCTGTCGTCCAGGGAGTAACTTAGTGCCCACGAGGCCACGGAGGTGTTGCTCCAGGCCCTGGGCGCGTGTCGGTGAGCAGAGGCAGACGACAACGACGCAGGGTGAAGGCGATGACAGCGCTGGGGACGCAGCAGGAGCTGAGGCTGCAGGAGCAAGGCGGTCGGGCAGGGCCTCGCCGACAAAAACGGGCAGGCTGTCACCTCTTCCTCTCCATCCTGCTCCGCAGCACTGTCCCACACAGGGCGACACGCGGCCTTGTTCTGGGACTGACGCTTCATGCGTCAGTCATTTCCTCCGTTAAAGCTTCTGGACCTACTCAGAATGGAGCACGTAGAGGCACAGAGGAAGAAACTCATCAAGACGGAGAAAAGAGGCGGGGATAAAGGAGCGTCTTACCTTCTGTCCTCACTGCAAGCCACTCCTCGTGCACGCCTGCACACCCACAAGGTTTTCGGTTCCACTTTTAGGTCCAATGTTCTTCATGTCAAAGAGCTTTGCATTTTAGAAGGAGCCCTTACCGTCACCCCAATCCCTTGTTTTCTAGGTAAGGAGCCTGTGGCCTGATCGTCTGACATTCTCCCCAGTGGGCCAGGGCCAGACATCCCCCCAGAGGTCACATGCAGCTGAATGAGCTGTCACCGCCGCTTAGGAGTGCCGCAGGCTGCCTGCCGCACAGCCCAGGCCACCCCTCACCCACTCAGTGACCACTTAAACGTCAACCTACGGTGGATAGAGGGGAGCAAAAACGTGCCCAGCACGGTGGCCCCGCCTGCCCTGTGCTCTGCACAGCACCAGAGCTCCCTCCCAACTCCCTTCAAACTCCGAAACTTGGCCAGATCGACTTAGGGAGCAAGTTGGTCATGTGCTGTGCTTTCTGGACTGCGCCCCGGCGTCCCTCTCAGAGAAGACCCGGACAGGAACCTTTAAGTGAGTGGGGAATTTATAACAATACTGAACACTACCTTTTCGACCTGTGCTGACCCATGCCCTCTCGGAGGAGCACAAAATCACACCCTCCTCCAGAGGTCCTTCAAGTTGCACTGTAAACAACAAACCACAGCTGAGCACGAAATAGTCGTTCTTACAATGCATCTTTACCTTGACAAAGCTTTCACTTAGAAATCGTGTGATATTAAGATGAACACTAAGTCTGCTTCCTTGCTTGATCCCTACCTTGGTTAGGAGGAAATAGATTTTTTTTTTCATTTGCCAAATAAAAAAGACCATAATATTGGCAATGCTTTTCCAAAATGACATTGGGTCTTATTATTAGGTGTTAACAGGAGGAGGCAAAACTGTACTTTGAACTGTGATGAGCTAAGACGTAGAGGATGCCAGAAAACACAGCAGCTTCTGGAAGGAGCGCACAGCTTGGGATCAGGCACCGTGGTTTTAATCCAGATAATTGGGGCACTTGGCAGGCTCTGCCGTGTCTGCGTGATTGGGCTCCACAGTCACGAGCTCTGAAACCTCAACCTGAGTCTCCAGATTAGTGAGATCTTAGGGTCTGACCCCAGCACCCTCTGTGACTTGAGGGGAAGAAGGATGACCAGAAACCGAGGACCACGCGTGGAGCCTTAAAAAAGAAAAGCCTTGAGCAGCTGCCGTCTGCCAGCGGCTTGTAATAGAAACTCAAATAATCCCCAAGCAGGGAAATAGGCAGGGGCCTGTCGTTTCACCCCCTGGAGGAAGAAATCACGAAGTTGTCACATAGTGAGAAAAATAAAAGAGTGGAAATGTTACCAACAAGAAAGTCGGACTGAACGGCAGACTGTCTTACACTTTGTTGTCCTTCGTATTCAAAGATAATGTGCCTGACAGTGATTGTTCTCTGAGCCTCAGAATGTGGTTTAAGTGCCAATGGGAAACTCAGAAGTCTTTTCCATGCTCCATAAATTGTCCTGTGGTTTGCTGCTGCCTTGTCACTATTTGTTCCTCTGCCGCTTAGATGCATAGCTAACCTGCAGCCTTTGGCCCAATGGGAGGGCGCTCCTGCCTTCCTGCCCACGTGGGACGATGGGCTCAGGAACAGAAGTTGATGCTCCAAAGAAGAGGTTGGGGAGCCACTGCTGCTGTAGGAGGGACACTTTGCCCCCTGCAATAACCCAGGAAACAGTGGAGCATGAGGATGACGGCAAATGTGCACGGAGTAGAGAGTGTGGCCAAGCGTTCCTCCTGTCCTGCCGTCCTGCCCAGAGGAGATGCCGTGTTTCCGAGAGGTCACCCCAACTATGGCTGCCACTTACCAAGCACCTGGACCAGGAGATTTACAGTCCTCACGACAGCCATGCCACGTAAGGGTTCTATAAGCTTCATTTACAGAGGTCACTGAGGCCCCGAACAATGAAGGTATTTGTCAGGAGTCAAACAGGTAATAAGGAGCACTTCCAGTTCCCTGCCCAGCGTATAAGGGACTTAAAGTCGCCACTGTGTTCTAACAAATACAAAGCTGAGCAAACTGAAAACTTCACAGTTCTTCTTAGATCCATCAAAGAAGTGAGATCACGGGGCAAACCACCGTCCCCAAAATTAGAGAGACGTACAAGCAAACACGGAGAATCACAACTCACCTCATGAGACACCTGTGAGCAGAAGCCGCCACAGGAAGCAGAGCTGGAGCAGGAAAACCTGACCTGCAACCTAGGAGCTGCGTGAGGCTCAGTGTGGACGACGTCCAAGTTAGTAACTCCAGGGGGATCCAGCTGCACTGCATAAGCTATACCTCCAGGAGCTCAACCAGACCCTCATAGGGAATATAAGAGAAAACTCCCCTTGCTTCCAGCAGGAAGCGTGACATATGCACCAGAGCACTCTGTCCTTCCTCACAAGGCCTGCCCACAAGAGAGACTCCCGGGTCCGGCAGAAGTAACGCCCTTTTTAAAAGTAGTTGTGTTAATGTAGTTATGGTATGGTTATGTTACAGAATTACATGCTTGTGATTTTGGTATAGATTACCAGCTCAAAAATAAAATGGGGACTTTTTTTGTGTGGGACCTTGTATTTTCCCAGAGCCTAACCAATCAGGATTTTATCAGAGCCTAACTGCGAGAAGGGAAATACAAGGGCTGTCTGGAAAAAATCCAGCCATTGTCAGTATAATGAGAATGGTTACATGGCTGGATGCTTTCCAGACAGCCCTGGTACACCCAGCTCCAGATACCTCTATTCTGTCCCACTTAAAAGGGGGAAAACCTGAGGTGCACTAGTGAAATTCACAGTCCAAGGGTACAGGCTCTCCAAAAAGAAATGAGACCTATGGGATACTTCCCTTCCCCACTAAACCTTACGACATCATGTCTAAATGCTTATTTACTACATTCCTTTTACTCAATATACCATGTTCAACTTTCAACAACAAAAAAATTACAAGACATACTAAAAGGCAAAAACACAGTTTGGAGAGACTGAACAAGCATCAGAACCAGAGTCAGCTACGGCAGGAATGTTGGAATTATCAGACCAAAAATATTTCAAAACTTGATTAATATGCTAAGGGATTTAATGAAAAATGTATACACTATGAAAGAACAGATGATAATGTAAGCAGAGAAATGAAAATTCTAAGAAAGAATCATAAAGAAATACTAAGTATCAGAAATGCCATAACAGAAATGAAGAATGCCTTTGATGGACTCATTAGTAGACCGGACATGGCTGAGGAAATTATCTCTGAACTTGAGGATAGGGCAATAAAAACTGAAAAGCCAAGAGGAAAAAAAAAGACACTAAATAAAAACAGAAGCGAATAGCCAAAAACTCTGAGACAACCACAAAAGTGTAACCTGTGCATAATGGGAATGTCAGAAGGCAAAGAAGGACAAACACACAGAAGCAATATTCGAAACAATAATGACGAAAAATTTCTCAAAATTAATGTCAGATGCCAAACCACATATCCAGGAATCTCAAGACCAAACAGAATAAAATAAAACCCTCGCATCTAGGCAAATCATATTCAAAGTTTGTAAAGGCAAAGATTTTTTAAAAGACCATGAATGAAGCCAAGGAAAACACCTTACCTACAGAGGAGCGAAGATAGGAATCACATCCGCCTCATTAGGAACATGGCACAAGAAGTAAGGGAAGTGAAATGTTTCCATAGTTAAGAATTTAAACATCTAACCAATCTAGAATTTTGTACTCTATGAAATTATCCTTTAAAAGTAAAGGAGAAATAAAGACTTTCTCAGACAAACAAAAACTGAGGAAATCTGTTGCCAGCAGTCCCGCCTTGAAGAAATGTTAAAAGAAGTTATTCCACGAGAAGGAAAATGATAAAAGTCAGAAACTCAGATTTACATAAACAAAGGAAGAGCAATGAGAATGAAAGAATGGAGGATTTTTTTAAAAATCTGTCTTTTTTAACTTAATTCATCTGACAGCTAATAGTTTGTTCAAAATACTAGCAACAATGTACTAGGACTGACACTATTTGACTTTAAGACTTACTATAAAGCTATAAAGCTCCAATAATCAGTGTAGTGTGATATTGGTGAAACAAGAAACAAATGGATTGATGGAACAGAATAGACAGTTTAGAAATGAATCCACATACATAGTCAACTGACCATTAACAAAGGGGCAAAGGAACATAATGGAGCAAAGACAGTCTTTTTAACAAGTGGTACTGAAACAAGTGGGCAAAAGAATATAGACATCATCTTTACACCCTTCACAAAAGTAACTCAAAGTGAATCATAAACATAAATGCAAAACTATAAAACTATTAGAAGGTAACAGAGGAGAAAACCTAGATGACCTTGGGTGATGCCTCGTTAGACACAACACCAAAGGCAAGATCCATGAAATAACTGGTAAGCTGGGCTTCATTAAATTAAAAACTTCTCTGTAAAATACAGGTCAAGAGATTAAGAAGACAAGCCACAGACTGGGAGGAAATATTTGCAAAAGACACATCTGATAAAGGGCTGATCCAAAATATACAAACAAGTCCTAAAACTCAACAATAAGAAAATGAACAACCCAATTTAAAAAATGGGCAAAAGCCCCTGAACAGACACCTCACCAAAGAGGATACACAGACGCCAAGTCAGTATATGAAAAGGTGGTCCACATCATATGCCATCAGGGAAATGCAAATTAAATCAAAAGTGAGATACAACTGCACACCTATCAGAATGGCCAAAATCCAAAACTGACAAGTGACTAACAATGCCAAATTCTGGTGAGAATGTGGAGCTCATGCTAATGGAAATGCAAAAATGGTATGGCCATTTTGGAAGACAGTTTGGCAATTTTTAATAAAATTAAACCAACCCTTACCACACCTTCTAGCAACTGTGCTCCTTGCTATTTAGCCAAGTAAAGTGAAAACATGACCTTATAAAAACCTACACAGATGTTTACAGAAGCGCTATTCCTAAGTGCCAACATTTGGAAGTGACCAAATGTCCTTCAGCAGGTAAACAAAACATGGTACATACAGGCAACAGAATATTATTCCACACTAGAAAGAAATGAGCCACCTAAGCCATGAAAAGAAGTGACTATTATTAAGTGAAAGAAGACAATCTGAAAAGGCTACATGCTAGGTTTCCAATTATACGACATTCTGGAAAAAGCAAAACTATGGAGGTGACCAAAGGATTAGTGGGTGCCAGTGGAGTATAACTCTGTGTCATACCATAATGGTAGATATATACATTATACATGTGTCAAAACCCATGGAATGTACAACACCAAGTGTGACCCCCAATGTAAACGATGGACTTGGGGTGATACCAAAGTATCAATGCAGGATCGTCGACTATAACAAATGTACCACTTTGGTGCAAGGCGTGGGTAGTGGGAGAGGCTATGCCGGGGAGGCCCTCGGGTATAGGAGAAATCTCTATGCTTTCTGTTCAACTTTGCTGTCACCATAAAACTGCTCTAAAAACTAAAATGTATTAATTTAATAAAATGAATAAGTGCTAGGGCTAGAGTTTGATCTCAGGGAAGTTTAACTGCACAACCTTTGCTTAATAAGGCAATGAGAGCAGACGTCTGGGATGGAGGCAGCAGCTCCCCAGCAGCTGAATCGGGCCCTGCAGCACTCCGGGTTTCTTTGGTCCTTTCTTCTTGAGTTCTCCCAGTTTTAACTTTCAGCAGTCAAGGAAATGACACTGACAGAGAGCCACACAGTGAGGAGCTTTACGGCTATAAGCAAGAAAATTGTTAAGGAAATCCTTCGGTCACATCATTGGTATTGAATTCTAGGGATCAGTTGTCTCTTGCTGTCCAACAAACCACCCTAAAACCTAGTGGCTCCAAACAACAATGTATTATTTCTCACAATTCTGTGGGTTGGCCAAGCAGGTCTTGCCGCCGTGCCTTGGGCTGACTCATATGACCGTACTCCTCGGTGGACCAGCTGCACCCATGCGCAGCCCAGGTGACTGAGGCAGCTCAGCCTCTTTCTCTGTCACGATCTTTTCTGCTGGGCATTTTCACAGCATGGTGACTTCAGGTGTCCAAGACGACAAAAGCAGAGGTTCCAAGGCCTTGTAAGCCCCAGCCTCTGAAGTTGCACCGTGCCACATCTCATTCCCGGGGTCAGAGCCAGTCTGATGGCCAGGCCCATACTCGCGGAGTGAAGAAACAGACCGCCCGATGGCAGGAGAGTGGTGTCACATTGCGACGAGGCATGAACACGAGGCACGAGTCATCGGGGACCACTGAATCCTATCATTGTACATACTGTGGTATCACAGTCTTCCCTTTGGCCCCCGTGACTGGCATCTCCCACACAATGCAAAATCCCCCAACTCTCACCCAAATCAGCTCCGAGCCCAACGTGTCCTGCAGATCAAGCCCAGACCCATGATGCCACTCTTTGCTGTGGCTCCTCTTCACCCAGAGACCTGTGAACCAAAAAGGCAGCTGTCTGCCCCACACAGTTCATATGCGATGCGAGCCAGGGAGAGGGGGACCGCAGTGGACAGCTCCCCTTTCAAACAGGAGGGAAAGAGGCACAGAACTGTCACCATCAGTAACAACCCTGCAATCCAGCGGGGCACCTGCTTCAGGGCTTCTCCTCTACAAAAGGGAAGGCTCCTTTATTGGGGACCAGTTGTGCTCCCTAGGAGTGCTTCCCTCAGCCCTTGACCCCTGGCTTTACCTTCTGAAACACCACCTTGCCTTTATCTTGAGAAATGGCCCATTTTGCAGCTAAGAATCTTCCTTAGTCTTCTTTCTGCCCATGCACAAGTGGGAGCCCAGAGGCATCTCTTTCATTTTGAACTCTCCCTCCCCTTTCCGTCCCAGCCAGCGGTGCTCTTGTGAATGCAATACCTCACCACACTCTGTGGGTTTCCCATGAGTTTTAGAGTGTTTTCTCTATGTCCAAAAGGCGCATCCATAATTCCTTTCAAGAGTTACCTCTTTACAGGTCACGTCACTATGAGGTCATACCCTTAGGATTCTTTGAAATCCTTTTGTCTGGCGGAGGGGGTTCCGTAGTCACCTCCTTAAGTTTTTCTGAAGTCTCAACAAAGATCTTATGGCCACACCCTGGATTCAGTATGAACCTTGACGCCATTTCTTACTTTGAGAATCTTGCTGACTGGAGGCACGAGAAATGTGAAATGGTTTTATTTTCTAACTGGCTCTCCTATATTCCCTGAAAATTCTCATTACAAAGTAAACATGTCACTCTTTGGTCTGTTTCTCTCTCTTTCCAGGTTAAAAAAAAAAAAAAAAAAATAGAGAGAGAGAGCCAGTGGGCACATGGAACACTTTGCCCCAGCCAAGTTCACAAGTTCATGAGGCACATTTTCTACCTTCCAAGGCATCGCGGTGCCAGTTTGCCCCTTACGCAACGTGGGTCACTCCTTTCCCGCTCCAGTGCCAACTTTCTCACCATCTTCCGGGTGCTGCTAGCAAACTCCCTGCTACTCTCTTGGCCTCATCCTGCCAGCCAGTCCCAAAGCCAATGCCACGTGTTTCAGGGTTTTGCTACAATTGCACCCACTGCCAGATACCAATTTTTCTATCAATTACTAATTGCTACACAACAAAACCCTCCTGACCTCTGCGGTTTCACATAGCCACAATTTATTATGCTCCTGACTTGCGGGTTCTGAGGGTCTTCCCTGGGCTACACTCGGCTGGCAGGATGGGTGGGCTCAGCCAGGCCTCTCTCACCAGAGGGTCTCCCATTTGGGGCTGACCCACAGTATGGTAGTCTCAGAGTTATGAGAGATTGAATGTAGAGGCTCCAAAACCTCTAGAAGCCTAGCTCAGGAGACACCGATGTCACTTCTGCCATATTCTATCAGCCACATCGAATCTCAAGGCCAGCCCACAGTCAAAGGCGGGAACACTACTGCGCACCTGGACTGAGGTGCACAGGGACACGATTACGGGCAAGTATAATTCATTTGGGGGCCACGACTGTAACACACATAATGTATGTTTTTCAGCATAAAAACACATGATCTCTTATATCTGAATTTGTAATGATGATATTTGTTTTACTTGTTTATAGAGATCAATGTAGTTGAGTCATAATACTTAAGTATAGTCAGCTAGTGAACAGCTTGGAGCATATTTGACAAAAGTAATGAATTCTTAGTGATTTGAGATTTGCCTAAAGGTCCCAGCTATAAACTGTTTCCTGTGAAGTAAAATGATATCGCTGAGGAATTTTTGTGGAAATTATAGGGTTTATGGATTAGCAAAGTGAGAATTAATGAGGTTCCTCTTTATTGCAACCTAAGAACTAGAATTTCTATAAGCAAATTAGTTCTAAGAGTAAAGGCCTTTTTCAAATCATTATGGCAAAGATGACATCATATTTAAAGCAAGAAGCTGTCAAAGCTTAAATTTTGCCATTATGGAGATAATTTTTATTGCAATGTATAATTTTTAATAATTAAATTTTCACATGGATAACCTGGCAATATAATTATTTATAATCTAAGTGCATGCCTATATTCTTACCATGTAACATGTGTTCTACAAGGTTTGGGACAATGTAAGCTATAGTTTCTGATCTTTATTTCTCAGAGTTACTTCTCCCATGTAAATTAAGAAAATTTTATACATTAGCGTATAACGTATAATTTTTCAGATATTTGTGAGATAAAATGTTATTTTTATTATCTTCAGAAATGTGTAAAGTGAGTGATTATAAAAATACATCATAATATTAATCATCTTCTTTCACGCATTAAGAGAGCTAATAAAGTTGTGCTGAGGAATATTGAGTACGGTTGTTTTAGCTGGTGGACACTTAATTTTACATATAGAAGGAAGATCCAATCAAATTAGATGAGATAGAATCTCATGACTTAATTTACAGTACCATTATGCCATCCTGACTGTTCAATAGTCTTCATCAGGCTAAAAGT
This sequence comes from Lyroderma lyra, assembly GCA_004026885.1. Classification (NCBI taxonomy): domain Eukaryota; kingdom Metazoa; phylum Chordata; class Mammalia; order Chiroptera; family Megadermatidae; genus Lyroderma; species Lyroderma lyra. The sequence goes on from PVJL010004103.1 coordinate 68,667, forward strand.
TTTGACCCATGGATGATGACTTGAAACACATTGATACAGCCAGCCATAAATTACACATTCACAGAAAATTAAAACTCTGTGTGCAGAGCACTTAAATGTATTTTTTAAAATTCAGCAATTCATCTTGTAGAATCCTTTTCTAGCGCCATTTCAAGTCTGACAGCCCTTCTGCCAAAAAGCTTACGGCGTGAAGCGATTATGTGAGGTACTTACAATAGTCAAATTCAGAGAGACAGAGTAGAATGGGGTACTCCCGGGGATGGGGAGGGAGGGGTCAGGGCGTTACCGGAGATGGAGGTGGCACTCACTGCACAACGAACACCTCAGGCTGTAGGTACAAAAGACAGCAACGACTCTCCCAGAACATAATCAACACCACGGCGACATGGAGGTATAATAACCAGGAGTACAAGAAAACACTCTCTCCAAAATGGCAACTACGACCACGAATTCAGATGAAATTCTGTTTAAGAGGGTCCGTCACATTCAGGAGACGTAAGTGAAAGTGGGCCCATTCCGTCTGAGAAAACAGCTCATGGCTTAAAAGGCGACCGAATGACAATGTCTTACCTTAACCACTGCTTAATTTTCTTATTTTTAAATATCAGGACTAGCTGAAACATCTTCATGTCTAGATATGTGTACAGACCCCAGGACAAAACTGGTGACCTCTGTGCAACAGTCCAGATGGCTGCAACTCCAGTCTCCCTTCCAAAGGCGGGTCCCCACGCCCCAGCCTTCACCTGGCTCGTCGCCAGCCATTTTTCTAGGTCACACGCGCTGAGGCTTCCCCGTCTCCATTCCCTGGTGGCTGTTCTTGGGGTTTTCAAAACACTCCTGTTTCCCTATCAGCTTTTATCTGATTAAGACCTAAAGGTCTTTCCAACAAGTGGGGGAGCTGTTGGAAGGCCACCATTGTGTCTTGCTCAATTATAACCCAGCCCCTGATACAGTGTTTGGCCCACAGTAGACAGACAATATAGGTGTGTGGAAGGAGGAAGAGTGGGAGAGAGGGACGGAGGGTGGGAGAGAGGGAGGGAGGATTGGAGGGAAGGAGGGAGGGAGGGGGGATGGGAGGGAGGGAGGGAGGGTTGGAGAGAGGGAGGGAGGAAGGATTCAATGGTCCACCCTTTACAAGCTTATGCAAAGGGCCACATTTCAAGAGCCAGACTCAACCCTGAAGACACTGAATGGGGACCCGCCCATCCAGGGGCACGAAGCATCATAAGCCACTGGGAAGATGACACCCACCAAGCCAGAGATGGCAGCACACGGTAGGATGCTACTTTGGCCAGCACCTCACGAGACGACACTACACTGCCCAGCTGGCGCAGGCCGAACGCAGTTTCCAGCCCGGAACCACCGCACTCAGAACGCAGTTGCTGAAGGATCTGCTGACCCGCTGACTCCCGAAAATGTCTTCTCCGGGCTCAGTGTGTGCGTGTGAGTGTGAGAGTGAGTGTGTGAGAGTGAGTGAGTGTGTGAGTGTGAGTGAGTGTGTGAGAGTGAGTGTGAGTGTGTGAGAGTGAGAGTGAGAGTGTGTGAGAGTGAGTGTGAGTGAGAATGTGAGTGTGAGAGTGTGTGTGAGTGTGTGAGAGTGTGAGTGCGAGTGTGAGAGCATGAGTGTATGAGTGTGTGAGTGTAAGAGTGTGAGAGTGAGTGTGTGAAAGTGTGAGAGTGTGTGAAAGTGTGTGTGAGAGTCTGAGAGTGAGTGTGTGAGAGTGTGTGTATGAGTGTGTGAGAGTGTGAGTCAGTGTGTGAGTGTGAGAGTGAGTGTGTGAGAGTGAGAGTGAGAATGTGAGTGTGTGAGAGTGAATGTGAGAGTGTGAGAGTGAGAATGTGAGTTTGTGAGAGTGAGTGTGTGTGTGAGAGTGAGTGTGTGTGTGAGAGTGAGTGTGAGTGAGAATGAGTGTGAGAATGAGTGTGAGTGTGTGAGTGTGTGAGAGTGTGTGAAAGTGAGTGTGTGAGTGTGTGAAAGTGAGTGTGTGAGTGTGAGAGTGTGAGTGAGTGAGTGAGTGTGTGTGAGAGTGAGTCAGTGTATGAATGTGTGAGAGTGTGAGTCAGTGTGTGTGAGTGTGAGAGTGTGTAAGAGTGAGTGTGTGAGAGTAAGAATGTGAGTGTGTGAGAGTGTGAGTGTGAGAGTGAGGGTGTGAATGAGAGTGAGAATGTGAATGTGTGAGTGAGTGTGTGAATGTGTGAGAGAGTGTGAGTGTAAGAGTGTGAGAGTGTGTGAAAGTGTAAGTGTGTGTGAGTGAGAGTGTGAGAGTGAGTGCGTGAGTGTGTGAGTGTGAGTGTATGAAAGTGTTGAGTGTGTGTTGAGTGTAAGAGTGTGAGAGAGTGTGTGAGAGTGTGTGTGGGTCGGTGGGTGAGAGTGTGAGAGTGTGTGTAAGTGTAAGTGTGTAAATGTGTGTGAGAGTGGGAGTGTGCGTATGTGTGAGTGTGTGGGAGTGGGAGGAGGAGTGTGTGAGTGTGCGCATGTGTGTATGTGAGTGTGCGTGCGTGTGTGTGTATGTGTGTGCATGTGTGAGTGTGTATGAGTGTGAGTGTGTGAGTGTATGAATACACACACACACACACACACACACACACACACATTGACCAGACAAGCTGGGATTTTTTTCCAATCTATTTAAACTTTTTATAGTCAAAATAAGAACAAACACAAACGTTTTAAGTACAAATTGGGTTGTATTTTACTTAGTCGTGAGCCTCAAGGAGAGTGGAGCCTCCCCACAGCCCTGGGAAACGAAGCTCGGGAGGTGCAACAGGTGTCACAGAAAGGGGAGCTGTGCCCAAGCTCTAGTCCTTCCACGTAAAAACCATTGTTCACCCTCGACCAATGACCAAGGGGCACTGACTGTATTACAGGTGGGAGAATGTATGGTCACAAGTGATCATTCAGTATGATAGACACTGAAATAAATATACTGGATTGGCTCGTGCTCATGGCTCCTAAACTGGTAGAAATTTACCCTACGCTAACATTAGGAAAATCCCAGAAAAGTAGAATGACACCAGAAAGAAGCTAAAGAAGAAAAGAAAAATCCTTATGAGCAAAGGCCAGCTCAAACCCTAGAGAGCTTTTTCCCCTCCTCAGTGCATGTTATGGAAAAGAAATCATATTTTCATTTAACAACAGATGGTTCAACACTTGCTGCTATGCCAGGACCTAACAGTACATAAATGGCTTCTCCTTCTTGCAAAAAGTGTCTTCTCTTCCCAGCTGGACGCTCAGCCCCCAGAGGAAAGGGCTTACAAAATTCTGTGTCTCTGTGTTGCCAGTACCCAGCTCAGTAGCCATCAGGAACAAGTGCTAACGTGGGGTGGTGGGTAGTAAAGAATAACCCAGGGAAGGAGGAAAGGGGTGAGCGAGCAAGAGCCTGTCAGGCAGCTAGCTTACTTCACTTCTGTTTATTCAACTAACAGGTTTAGTACCCACTATACAATCAAGATATTGATAAAGCTAGCCTTTGCTCATTTTATGCACTTATTCATCATTTATTATCTCTCCGTGTTGTGTGGTCACTAATGAAGCTCAGCTAGTCACTTCTTGCTTGGGGTCTTCCGTGCAATGACAGTCAGCCAGCCATCCACTGGGGCTGGAGTCACCAAAAGTTCGAAAAAACTGGGATGTCCACGATGGCAAATCCCCTTGGCTGGCAGCTAGTTGCTAAGAGCAACAGCATGCTTACAGGGCTATACACTATAGGTGCCATGGCCTACACACGCTCCTCGAAGATGGCAGCTGGATCCTGAGAGTTTCCCAAGAGGGCACTGCGTTCTAGGAGACTCAAGTATAGAAGCAGCCAGATTGTTACAATCTAGCCTTGAAAGTCATTGAGTGTCACTGCAGCTGCAGCCCATATTCAAAGCAGGGACTACACAAGAGTGTACAGAAAGGAGGCATGGCTCCTGGGTCGGGAAATCTTTGGAGAAGGAAAAAAACATCTAAATGTACCTGGATATTACACAATGTGCTTTACATACACATCGTTTTATTCACAAAAGTCCTGGTGAGTAGGTATAAGCATCCTTGATTTTACGATGAGGAACCTAAAGCTCAGAGAGGGAAAGTCACTTCTCTTAAGTTAACCAGCAATAATTTTCCTCTCCAAATGGATTTTACAGCGTGATCAATGTGTGATCTGCCACTAGTAACCAGAAGCACTCTGTCAGCTCGCTCTACTACGAGGACAGGAAGATAAATTTTGCCTCCACTGTCATCTTTTTTGTTACATTTGACATATCTGGATATAACCGGTTCTGTATAGTCACATGGCATCTCCCCTCCATCATTATTGACCTTGCACACACAGATGCTTATGTTTTTCACCCAGGGCACATCAAAACGGAAGCGTGCTCAGACCGAAAAACAGTCAATGTGATCTTCTCAGCTGAGGCCTGAGTTTTGAAATTTTTCAGACGAGGGGATCCCTTATGGCCGTATCCCAAGGACTGTCTTTTGTTCTCAGGATCATAATGATGCACCCAAGTTTCACCACCTGTAATGATCTTTAAGAAGTCCTCACCTTCTTTTTCAAAATTTCAAAAAAAAAAAAAAAAAAAAAATGGAGGAACTTCTTTCTCTGTTAAGAATTCAGTAACAACACGCTGTTGGAACCCAGTGTCTGAACACTCTTCCATTTCGACGTGCACCGGGTGAACAATGTAAGCATCTGTGTGTGCAAGGTCAAGAATGATGGAGGGGAGATGCCATGTGACTACACAGAACCCGTTATATGCAGGTATATCTAATGTAACAAAAAAATTACAGTGGAAGCAAAATTTATCAGCCTGCCCTCATCCTTCCTAGGTGCAAGGTTTTGTTCTCAGGAACAATGCTGGAAATATGAATGAGACAGACACACCCCCTTCTTCAAGGATTTTATCATCTAGTGGAGGCAGAAGTTACTGAAAGAGGAGGAGGTGTAGTTGAACAAGGAAATCTCAATCTTGACAGGTCCGGTTATATCCAAACTACTGAAATTAAATGTTAAGGACATCCAAGGGAAATTGCCCTGAAAAACCTCCTTGCTCCTTTTTTTTTATCTTCTTCAGAGAGGTTGAAAGAAAAGGTGAGTGTAAGGAAGATGGGGTGATGGTGAGGATACAACGCTGAAGGCCACCAAGGCACCTCGGAAAGGCTACTGCATGGAAGGTCACAACACCCTTGCTATCAGAATTCCCTCCTGAAAATGAAGGGACTTTGTTAAACGTGTAAACATCTGAATGCTAGTGATTCCTCCCCAGAAGGCCCCGAAGACAGGGTGTACACTGTGTTTTTGTGTTGAAGAGCGGGTTTTAAAAGGCCTTTGCCCCTTTCCCACGTAGTAGGCGGTAGCCACTTAACTCTCACCGGTTTTTATCGCATTGTTGATCCCTTTCTCTACCTACAGGGCAATAACTTTCCACTCTGTAACCCAATCAATATGCTATCTACCACCAACTCCTCACCCTGCCCTTCACTTCGCACTCACAGGTCTCAGATAGGTTTTTTTATGTTACATTTTTTAAAAAAAGTTTCAGACCATCTAAGTCTACGGTGCCTTTTTAAGCTATACGTTTAATTTTTGATCTTTAAAAAAGTAAGCGTCTATATTTTTGTTCTCAAGTGTAAAAAGCCTGAGAGTTTAAAGAACTTGAGTTATAGTACATCTTATTTGTCCCCTTGTGCCTCTCCACTGCAGCCCTAGACGTTTTTTATAATGCACGAGGAGCCGCAATTAGAAATAGAAATGTACTTTCAATAAGTATTTATTATGTTGTTCTGCGCATATAGCTTTAAATTTGCCCGCTGTAGCTTGAAGCATTACACAAACTGTTGGTCTGCTGACTGCCTCTCTGGCAGCAACACACACAGAAAATAGATTGCTAAGGGTTTTTTCCCCTCCTCCCCCTCTCTCCTCTCCTCCTCTGCTCTTTCCTTTCACTTTTTTTATAAACCAGTCGTGAACATTTTTTTAATCTTGTGGCATTTTTAATCAACACGTATTTCCTTCCAGGACCTATGATCCTCTATTGATTCCCATTAAAATGCTTTTCTTTTCTTTGCCCCCTCTGCTGATCGAATTTCAGATCAGCCACAGGATATGCAACTAACCTTCCGGCACTACTGAACCCAACCGAGGGAGGGTGATCAAAAGACTTGATGCATTCATTAAACATGCCCCTCGCCCGAGCAGGAGCTCTAATGGAAGAGATCTCTTTGCATTGTAATTTCCCCCCTTTTTTGGTCCCCCTCCCCCAACCCCGGCTACATCCAAAAAAATGCTTTTGCCTTTGATCGCATGAGAAGCGGGGGTGCGGGGGGGGGGACAGGAGAACAAAAGAGACCTATCTTTTTCCCCGGGGCTGACGTCAGTTTGATTTTCCTGACAACTGTTCGAGCGTGTGTAGCAGTTGGAAGCGGCCCCTGGCTCGCCCCTGCCCCCAACACCGTCCACTTTGGGGAGAAAACAAGACTTTCAGCGGCTCCAGAGACGCTCCCGGAAAATGGCCCGCTCGCGCCCCGCGCTCCCGCCCCGCGCTCCCGCCCGCTCGGCAAAGGGCGTCCGAAGCTTATTTGCGCGGCACGGTCTTTACTGGGGCGGAAAACACGCGGAGGGGGAGGAGCGGGAACGGGCGGGGAGAGCCGGGAAGGCTCCCCGCCGGCCGCCGGGGGGAGGGCGCGGGCGGGGGAGGGAAGGTGTCCCGGCCCGCGCGGGGTCCGCGGCCTGGGCCGGGAGGCGGCGCGGGCGCTCCGGGGTCGCGGGGACCCGGCGGGCGCGCGTGCGCGGCGCGGCCCCCACGCCCCCGGCCGCGCCGGCCTCCGCGGCGCCAGCACCCCGCTCCGCGAGCGCGGCGGCGGGAGGGCAGCAAAACCCGGAGCGGAGCGGGGCGCGGACGGGGTCGGCGCGGCCCACGCCCCCGGCGGCCTCCGCGGCGCCAGCTCCCCGCTCCGCGAGCGCGGCGGCGGGAAGGCCGCAAAACCCGGAGCGGAGCGCGACGCGCACGGAGTCGGCGCGGGCGGGGCGGGAGCTGCTCCGAGGGCGCGCGCCGCCGCGGAGGCCTTGCCCTGGGACCTCGCCCCCGGCCTGGCCCTTGCGCAGTGCCCCACCGGGCCTCGGAGGCAAAGCGTCGGGTTAGCGCGCTGCACGCCCTGCAGTTGCCAGGAACCTGAGGATCTTGAACCGACCTGAACCATTTCTGGAAAAGTCATCTTTTCCAGGCTTTCGTGAAATAGTCATTACTTCTAAATCTGGAGGGGAATGTGCATCCATTCCAGGGGAGAAGGATGTGAAAAGTGGACTGGCTCCGGGAAATGTGGGTAATGGGTTTGGATCCGTGCCTGGCGTCCACCCACGGGTCCCTTCCCAGGAGCACACCTGCGACATTAGTTCACGAGTACAGTGAAGCGGAGTGGGTGCTCGCCATCCACGAAATACCGCGGCACACGCGGCCGGGAGCAAAGGCGAAGGTATGAACGGATCTTACCTCAAGGAAGGAAAACATGCATCCAAGAAAAGTTCACCGCTGCCGGCCACGTGATTCACGGGGCGCCTCGCACCGTCCTGCACGTCAGCGCTTCCCGCACTGGGTTGAAGTCAGGTGTTGACCTTCCAGCACCCAGGGCCCGAGCTGGATGCCAAGGCGTGTTCTTTGTATCTGCCCGGCACTTCCGTGCACACCGTGGGCGCGGCGGAAATGCCTTTCTGCAGGAGTACGTATTGGAGGTCATAGTAAAGGGCTGCGGAGCACCCAGGACGGAACGATTAACTTTAGTTGAGAGATCAGAGAAGCTTTCCTGACAGCAGGCATTTGAGCTGCATTCTGAAGACCGAGCACAGAGGACGGGAAACGCCCCTGCAGGTTGAGGAAGCACCGCGAGCCAAGGCGGGAGTGTGCAGTGGGCGGGAGGGGGGGGTGCTTGGGGGCACAGGAAAGAAGGCGGGAAGCCAGAGGCGGAAGGCGGTGAATGCCTTGCGCAGACCTAACAGCCAGGAAAAGCACACGTCATTCTATCTCGTGGTTCTAGAATATGGGCGTGCAAATACAAAATCAAACAAGGAGTATGGAATGGATATACGGAAAAAAAGAAAAGAAAAAAAAACGTCGAACGAAGAAAAATAAGGAGAGCAGTTTACAGATGGATTTCAGAAAATTTAACCAAAAAGAAATGCTAAGGAAAACCCCTGGCTTGTGGCTCTGGAGACAAAAATATTTTATTAGCACTTGAGGGGAGTGGGGTCTCTATGGAAAAGGGAGAGAAAAGAGTTAACAATGAAACTAATGTTTTGATTAAAGACCTTTGACCATTATAGTGTTTTTAATCTGTAAAGCCATGAACGGGTTATTAAAAAAATAGGAAAAGATACTATAATCACTATTAAAGAAATGGAACTCAAAACAACAGAATAGTGATACATGGAAAAAGAGACAAATGTTCATCACTAAGAAATTCTCACTAAATTGTAGCAACCAATAGAATATTATGCAGCCATTAAAAATGTGTATTTCTTAGAAAGATGTTCATGAGACACTCTTATGAGAAGCAGCACATTACAAGTCAGCACGTCTGGAAGGACACATCTGGGACAGCAGCAGTGGTTCTCTCTAGATGTTTTCATTATTACGCAGTTTTTACTTTCTCCTTCACACCTGTAAACACTGTCTAAATTCTCATGAAGAGCAATGACTTCTTTTTCATTAAAGTTTTAATCTTTTTAAAGTGTATATGGTTCTTTTCTTCTGAAACTGGCGTGACCTCGGTGGCACTGGGAATCCTCGGGGCAAATGGAAAGAAGGCAGTGTCAGCAGTGGGGCTGACCCGAGGGCTGCATGAGGTGCCATTTGTTAACTCCCTGTGACATCTGGCTCAAGACCCTTCTGGGCTCAATAACTTCATCTGTGAAGTGAAGACAATAATAGTATCTACCCAACCAGGCTAACAGCGTTGTTGTGAGAACAGCAACGAATATCTGCGAAATGCTTAGCACAGCTCCTGGCCCCTGGGAGGTGGGGGCTCAGGGAGCAGAAGCTTCCAGGAGGGCGAAAAGCTAGCGGCTTTCTTGTCAGATCACCCCTCTGGTGGTCATACTCCTCTTCTTCCTCTCAGGTGGTACGCTTGTACTTCCGTACCCATTTGAAGTCAGGAGTGTCCATGTGATGCTCTCTGGCCAACAACATGAATAGAGGGGACACGAGTCACCAGTGAGCGCTTTCCCTGTTTGCCATGTCAACCAGCAATTCCCACGGTGGGGCTGCTCCGTCTGCCCGAAACCCAGACCGAGGGGAGGCAGAGCCTCCAGTGCCCCTCCATAGCCATGTAGCATGAGCGAGGAATAAACTTTGTTGTTGGAAGCTGCTATGATTGGGGGCTGTTTGTTACAAAGCCTAACCTAACTCGTACTGACTGTCACAGCCACTTACTCACTTTGTGACCTGGGGACAGTTATTTAACCTGTCCAGGTTTCCATCTCCTTCCCTGTGAAATGTAGACGTTAATCTTCCCACTCCATAGGTTGGGGGAGAAAATGAGTTCTCGTCTAGCGTGCTTCGCCCTGTACCTGGCACCTGGTAGAACGTGCGACACAGCAGGGGCTGCTGTAACCTCCCCCCGTGGCCTGTTTCCCCGTCGGTTCCCCGGGAGCAGACCTCAGTGCCGAGGGGATCCGCTGATGCTTGCACGTGGCCTTTCTACCTTTGGGTACGCTTTTACTGCCGCCATGTAACTCACGATACCTCCGCAGGGTGGGTGGAGGCAAGAGGACTCACTGAAGTATTACTGATACTCTCCCCTTCACCCCTGAAGAAATGCCAACTCTAAGTCCTAGTAGAGTCGGCAGCCACATGGCTGTGGGTCATGTCTCCTCCTTGATGGCCAAGCGGGTCCCTGAGGGGTTAAAAACCAAAAAGGTCCCAGTGACCCTCAGAGTCACAGATCGGGAGTCACTCAGGGGAATGTGATGTAGAGGGATGACAGTAAAGAGAGTGGCCACTGCTTTCTTCTAGTATAGAGCTGGTTTCTTCTCCTCACAGAGTCTAAAATCACAGTGGGCTCTGATGGGGGGGGGGGGGGGTCGGCGTTGTTGCAATGCTCCGTGTGCTGCCCGGCTCAGACTGGGGGGTGAGGAGCCGTAAAACTCCGCTTTGGGGGCCTAGCGACGCTTGGTTCCTGATGCCACAGAATCGGCAAGGCTCACGACGCTGACAAAAAATGAACAGTCCTCTGAGGGTGTTCGGGCACAGGGCCAGACACCTTAGGGGACCCAGAAGGAGTGCCAAGAGTGGCTCCTCTCCCCAGCGGGGCTCAGCAGGGGTATTGTAGCACCTTCCCGCTGTGGAAAGGGCTGGAAGCCCAGAGAAATCCTCAGGCTACGCACACTGGAGCCTGTTACCTGCACTTCGGTACCCAAGGCCGATGGGAAACGAGGCTCTCGGAGAACCTCTTCGCCACCCCCCAGAACGAGCGGGGAGCTTTCTGGTTAACCAAGCGTTTCCCCCACATTTACTCGTTCCCTCCTACAGCGACAGGCTCAGCCCCTAGTGTACCTCAACTTGACTAACCGGAAGGCATGTCGTCGTCCCAGAATTTAACGGGGGAAGGCAGGGCGTTCGTTCTGGGACCCGGCAGCCCCCCACCCCCCGTAGCGGGTGGTGGGCACACCCCTGAACGTGATGCCGGTGTGCCCTTTCAGTGGCCATCACAGCCCACGAGCAGTGACCTCTCCAATTCCCGGCCGGCCGTGACACAGACGCCCGCATGGCCCACCACACCCTCAGGTGGCTTCCTGCCTCCTGGGTCTGTGCACGACCCCCTAGGCCCTGCCCCGACGCCCAGCTAAACGTCCCACGCGCCCTCCCGCCTTGTCCTCGCTCCTCACCCGGGGGCGCCCCGGTGCCCCAGGACAAGGCTCTGCGGGCTGCCCCCTCCCCGCGCGTTTGGCCGGCGGCGCGCTCCCAAGTTGCTTCCCTCCTGGCTGCAGTGCCCTTCCTTCTCCTTGCCACCAATCAAAATTCTACACACGAGGCAGCAGATGGCAGATCCTCCATGAAAATGTCATCAGCACCGCCAGCCTACAAAGGTTTCTCCACGTCCCTGAGTCTCAGCGCATTTTCTGCAGTTGAGCACAGTCACCTTCAAAGGCGCCGTACTGCCTCTCCCCGGCCGGGACCCCGAAGGGGAGGAACACGCAGGTCTTTATATTTGTGACCTGCTTTTTATCAAACCCTCTACGCCCCTCCAGGACCATGCTTCCCTCACTTTACAGAAGAAAGGTGAGCCCCTCTCTCCGACTCCCAATCTTACTGGGGTGCACTGCAAATCCCTCGTAGGCACCAAAAACAGGAAAAATGGAAAATCCTGGCGTAAGTGCTGGGGAGGCTAATGGCTCTGAGGATTGAGTTGCCATAACGAAGTAGCACAAACAACAGACATTCACGGTCTCACCATCCTGGAGGCTGGACGTCCACAGGCAAGCCGTGGGCAGGATCGGTCCCCCCGAGGGCCGGGAGGGCAGTCTCCAGGGCTCGCCCCTCGGCTCGCACACGGCCGTCTTCGCACAGCGTCTCACATTCCCTTCGCTGTGCGCATGTCTGTCTCCGTGTCCAAATTTCCCCTTTTTAGGAAGACACCAGCCGTAGTGGATGAGGGTCCACCCTAATAACCTCATCTTAACTAATTCTGTCTGCAACGACATAGTTTTCAAATAAGTGCCCATTGGGGCACAAGGGGTTAGGACATCAATACCTAAATTTGAAGGGATAAAACTTGACCTATAACAGTTTGCAAATCCTTTGCAAATCAGGTGGTTTCCAAAGAAATCGAAGGAGGAAAGAGTGAAGTTGTCAGCTGACAGGTCATTAAAACTGTTTGATCATGAACTTCCATGTGTCATGGGGCAAACTAAGTCAGAAACAGTCCTAAAGTTGAGGACATTTTCATAAGCAAACTCTTTCCATTGCCATCTCCTTGTTTATAAGAACAAGGATTTTTCATCTCTAAAAAATGGAAAACAGAAATTGAATAGATGCTAAACACTTTGTTATTCTAGTAATAAGTAATATTTATCCACAATTATAATGTTTGAAAGAAGGACAGCATCATCTCCCTCATTCAGAAATGTAAACTTCAAATAAAACTTTATTTTTTATGTTAGCATTTATCAAAAATGTTTTATTCATTTAGGTTCTTCCGATCAATTGTGTTAATACTGGTAATGATAACTCAATCCAGAAAACACTTAAAGTCTATGGTCACAGGGATTTTAAAGTGTATAAATTTTTATTTTTATACATGTGTTTGATAAAGTGTAATGGGATACTCAGTAAAAGATGGTCAATTATAAATATCTTATATTCACATAAAATTCTGAAGTAGCTATAAATAAAATTTCAAAGAGAAAACAGAATATGCAATTTCTGCTTGTTAAGATAAGCTTGTTCGTGTGTTTCTGAATGGATCATGGTAACCAGCTGTTTGTTATAGGATTTAGATTCCATTTGGATACATTTAAAATAATGATGTAACTATTTGATGTAACTATTAATATTTGATGTAACTAAATAGTAATATAATAGATCATTTAAAAGCGTCAATGTTTACAATATGCTAGAAATTTTATTTTTGCAACTATTTAAACTTATGATAAAAATTTAAATACCAACTTTTAAATGTACAAAGAAGAGCCCAGTTTTCTAAACTATTTTAGGGTCTTTGAGCAAAACTTTTAAAGACTGATTCAGTATGTGGTGCCAAACTTTGTATGGTTCTTTAGGTGTCTGGCTGTCTTCGGGGATATTCAGGGTGTGTCTTGTAGGTGGTCGTCAGGAAACGTATCCGAGCTCGGATCCTGGCCCCGTGTTGTCACGATTCCCACCCACAGAAGAAACGGTGGAACTGGGCGCAGACTGGCCATCTGTTCCTTTCTGAGAGACAGCATCAAAAATACACGGTCTTAAGGTCTTAAACCCACAATGGGACACCACTTTACACCCGTTAGGATGGCTATTATTCAAAAAATAAAGAAAAAAGAAAAGAAATAAAAGAAGTGTTGGTAGAATGTGGAGAAATTGGCCCCCTGTGCAATGCTGTTAGGAATATAACCTGGTGCGGCTGCCGGGGACATGGCAGGGCCATTCCTCCCAAAATGACAACGAGGATTCCTACGTGGCCAGCAAGTCCACGTCTGGGTACGGCCCCGGTGTACCCCGAAGAATGGAAAGCAGAGATTCGAACGACATTTCCACAGCAAAGTTCACAGCATTACTCTCGGAGCAGCCCCACTGGATGCGATCCCCACGCCCAGCAGCAGCAGAACAAACAATTGTAGCGCATGCGCGTCCTGGAGTATCATTCAGCCCTAAAGAAGGAAATCCTGCCACATGCCGCAACATGGATGACACTACGCTAAGTGACATGAACCACACAAAAGAGGGCACACGTCCCCGAAGTCCCCGAGGAGCCAGGCTGATGCAGACAGGAAGTGGAGCAGGCGGACGGGGAGGAAGGCGGCCTTACTGACGGCGTCAGGTTCGATGTCAACGTTGTTCTGTTGTGTCACTGTTCGATGGACAGAGCTTCCGTTTTGCACGATGAAAAATGTTCTAGAAACGGATGGTGGTGATGGTCACACAACAGTATGAATGTCCTTCATGCCGCTCAATTGTACACTTAAAAGGGCTAAATGGTACACTTACGGGGCACATGTTGTAAGTGCCCGGTCTTTGGACTCCGGGAGGCCTGAGTGTAGCCCACGCTCTGCTTGTAAGTGACCCAAAATGTGTGGCTTAAACTCCGAGTCTCAGGAAGGGACTCAAAACGCCACACTCGGAGGGCTTTTGTGAGCGGTTAGGCAGATGTGCAGTAGATGCTGAGGAGGGGTACCCGGATCCCTCTCGGGGCTGAGCTGTCCCGGCCCCCGCTGCCGGAGGGCCGGCTGCAAACCTCCTGGGCACCAGCCCCACGGCGGGCTGCCGCGCCCGGGTTCGAAACCCCTCCGGGGAGAGAGCGGCTGGTTGGAGCCAGGCCGGCTGGTCCAGCCCTGTGCCGGGACGGGGCGGTCCCCGCGGTGGCCTCCCGGCCCCCTACCCAGTCCTGCCTCACGCGCGCGCGTGCGTCTCCGTCCATCACTCCCCGCGGCGCCGTGTCCCGCGAGCTTCCTGCCGTCCTAGGATGGAGCCTGAAATGCCCATCGTTTCCCACGGGCCCTGCAAGCCTTCGCCACTCCTCTGCCCGCTCCTGCCCCCTCCCTCCACCCCAGCTGCACGGGCCTGGAGGGTACCACGCCGACCTTCCACGCGGTCCCCCGGGCTCTTCACAGCTCCCTCTGGTCGCATCTTCACAGAGGCCCGCCCTGCAGTGTCCCCCACGCACACCCGCACTCCTCTCCTGCCTCGCTGTCATGGCGTGCACTGTCGCCTGAAATTACAATAGATTCTCACCTGCTGGTGAGCACTAGCAAGTCGGTGCCCCAAAGGCAGGGACTTTCTGTCCCTTGTGGCCTGCGGTATTCCCAGCAGCTAGATGCAGGCACATAATAGGCACTCGAGAAACACTGGTGGAAAGAATCCATGAATTCGAGATCGTGTGCACCGAGCACTGAGTCAGGGCCTGGCATGAGACGGGGGCTCACCGGGTGGTGCCCATTACCATGCTTTCATACTTCCTGTCGGTCCAACTCGGACAGTAAGTGGCAGACTGGGGCCTTCTTTTGTAAACCTTTCATAGTGCTAGGCACGAAATCACTCACTGAACACTTTTCAAAGGGGTTTGGCTCGTCCTGAAGCCTATGGTGAGGGAAGGCTGAGACGGTTTTTGTCCCAGCCGGCTGGTTCTACTTAATTTGAATGGCCGAGATCCGACCACATCACGTCGGGTCCCTATCAGAACTAATTCTATCAGGCTCCATCCATCCCATCCCAGGGAGAGAAGACAGGCTTCCTCCGAAAGGGCCACTCTCAGAGACTCTGGGGCCCTAGGTGACATTTCTTCACTCTAAGCATCAATCATCGTACATAGTTACAATCATCTTATAGGAACTACAAACAAGGAGGCTATTATGTGATCTCTGCCCCTAAATCACTTAAATCCCCAACTTGTCAGAGCAGGAGAAAGAGAGGCCCCTATTTTTCACCTGCTCCCCCTGGTCTCGCTCCCCCTTTCTGCTGCTCCAAGCCCCGCAAGGTCCCGCAGGAGCCTACAGCTGGCATCCCCATGTGACGTCCCACGTCCCTGGCTGCATGGTGACAGTGCACACTATGAATCACGTGGCACGGGCATCTCGTGCCTCGGCGTCTCCAGGGGCAGTGACGGCGTGTGGACTCCCTGCCTGCTGGGTCCTTACCACGCAACTACCACGTGCTTCCGGCCAGAGAAACAGGCCTTCCGAAGGCTCGTCCAGGGGGCTGACAGCTCTTGGCCCATCTTCCCTTCTGTGCAGATGCAAGAAAACCTGAGACGGGAAGCCACGTCGGACCCACCAGGCGCGCCGACCGCAGACGGAAGGACGGCCACCACCATGTGCCAGGGACGTCCACGCTCACTCAGGAATGGCATCCACACAACCCTCCGAGGCAGGTGTGACGCTCCTCACTCAGGTGAGGAAAGGCGTTAGAGAGACTGAGTGACGTCCGACGCGTCACCCGGTGGTAGGTAATGAACCAGGACTTGTACTGAGCCTTCTCGGATCCCGGCGTGTCCCCTACAACGTGCGCCCCCGGGTGGTTACTGATTTCCTGGCGCCCACGTCTGATTATCCGCCTTAATGGCTCCCACTCTACCCTGAATCCTATTTGAAAAACAAAACAAAACACAACAAAAAAGCACTGTAAGAAATTCTCTTCCCAGATTAAAACTATTACAAAGCTACAAAAATCAAAACAGAACGGTGAGCAGTGAAAAGGTAGAAGTCACCTCAGGCACATAACAATGGGGACATTTCAGGTCATTTCAAACGAAAGTGTCATTCCATACGTGGCCCTGAAAGCCTGGCTGGGAAACCCGATCAGTGCTCCTAATTTCCACTTCGTGCAGGTGCGTGACATGAACGTGCTGTCCAACTCGCACAGGCACCGCTGCGAAGACACGCAGGCCATTGTACAGGTCTGGACTTGGGCGTCTCTGGTCTACGTGTCCCTCTGATCTTCATCCCTGTGTCCCACATCCTCTCACTTTGCTAAGTGTTTTCACTACCCCGTTGGTGCAGGGCAGGTGGCGTTACTGCGACTCTCTGTGTAAGGACACTGAGGCTCAGAGAGGTAACGTGCATGGCTGGCGTGGCGTGCGAAACTTGAACTCTGGGCTTCCTGGTTCCTATGCAGCCCTTAGTACCGGGCTCTGGTCGTAGTCTCTCCCCTCCCCCCACACCCACACCCACACCGTCCGGACAAGGGAAAACAGGTAACACACCACGCTAACACAGTAACTGTGTTGCTTTCTCCGTCCCGCCTCTGCCCCCAGCACACACTTTACATAATAGCAATCACAGTTTAATTACAATCCAGTGGCCCATTTTCCCACTTAACATCATCTTAAAGGCCCGGTGCTGTTCACAGTCTGGGAGCAAATGGCTGATGTACATCCCTCCTGTCTCTCACACGCCCCTCTTCCTCTTCCTCACCCACGTGCATCTCCGCCTCTCACCCACCTGCTCGGGAATGACTCTCCCAGGAGTGCCTGCCCGCAGGTGTGTTCCTCTTTCAGGAGCCATTCGGGTCCCTCCCCCGACGAGAAGTCCCGTTGCTGTCCCCGTGCCCAGGGCACGTCCCACAGTTGTCGGGTTTCCTTGCCTGCAGGGCTGACGTCCAGGTCTCCCGCGGGCTTCTGATGACCTTGGCGTTCCTGTTCAGGACTCGCTCCCCATTCCTTTTTTAACCTGTGGCTTCCCAATTTAGCTTCCCCAGGATGGTCATCACTAAAACCATGATTCACCCCCCTGGTTTCCGCCCTGGCCAGGGAGGAATTTCAAACTGAACGGTTTCATCACTGTTTTGGACACAGTATGACTCACGGGACACCGGACTCCGCTTACAGGACTGAAGAAGTCCTTGTTTGCAACCATCAACACCGTATGTTTAAAAAGACAAACTTTTTACATCCTTAATGGTTTCTTCTCCCATTCCAGGAAATGAGAATGGCTACACAGAAACATACCCTGGTTTGACCGGTGTCTGGAAGCAAGTGCAGAAAGAGACGTGGACCTTTGTGGTCCGTGCCTGTCCTGAACGCTCCACACCATCAAGTTCAGCCTACTTAAAACGAGGGGTTATGAGGCCTTAATGAGGCAGTACTCAAACGGGCTGGCAGCAAACACCCAGCGAACGTCTGCAGGCCACTCTGTCCGATGTCCAAGGCAGGACGTACACAGCCCCTGCCCTCAACAAGCTGACAGTCTACACCAAGTTGTCAGGAAGACACACAAACACATCCACGGGCAAAACCTGCCCGAGGGTGACAGAATAAGGGCACACGACGTTTTCTGCAAAAGGTTGGTTTTGATCACCGTGATCCCTATGAAGTTCTTTTACTTAATGGAGATAAAGCTACAGAATAACGGTAACTGAGAAAGATGTTATGACCTGGTTTTGCTTGCACATCTCTCATTATGAAAGACCTGTGCAAGCGGAGGGGCAAGAATTGGTTTTTTTCTAAGAACTTGTTTTATCGATCAACAAATGCCACGATTATTTCACCACCGAGGAACCTTTCCTGAGGGAAAAGAGTCCCAATTCACAGCCCAGACCGGTACTCTTTCAGGACTCAGCTAAGATGGGTTAGGAATGGCCAAACACATTTATGCCTTTGTGAGGTATGGGCATGGCCAGTAGTTGAGAGTTACGGTAGCTGTGATCCAATACGGGGACAGCGGCCTGGACCTGAGAAAAATGTAGTACCAGGGTAACAAGCCAAATTGCTGGCGTTGTCAATAGCTGTGATTTCATTTTATTGATTGTCTCCTGTGAAACATGAGGCCCTTTATTTGAATCATTTGTATAGGTGTCATATTGGGTTAATTGCAAAGCAATTGGATTTAATAATAATATAACGGTGTATCCATGTACATCAATTCCTAGGAGTGTGAGATGTGAATTGCATTTGATCATAAGGTTGTGCTTCCCAGTGCTGAGATGAGCATGTCCCAGGCTAATCGTGCAAATTTAAACTGCCCAGGGTGAACTCTAATTTACATGCCAGTTTGCATTGTTATTGCAAATACTCTATAGGACTGGAACATGACTGGTTATAAACAGGGTGCCCTTGAACTTGAATTGCCCTACCAAAAGCATAGGTTTATGTTGGGTTAACAGCACGCCATTAAGATCAGTACCAATGTAAACAAAGAGAAGGCAGGCTTTCTGTTGGCCACGCTTTCCTGCAGACTTTCAGAGTTGCTGAAATTGTTTCACTCTCAGCGGCTTTGTCTTTGTTCACCCACTGAGTATGGAATACAAGACAGGTGGTTCTCAAAGTGCACAGAAATCCCCTGGAACGCAAGGAGATGGACTAAATAAATCAACGACTGAGTCCATTATTTCATAACAACATATTACATATTTGCATAATTATCTTTATGTTTAAAATTGATGGCTAGTTTCCACTTTTCCAGTTGAAAGATGTTTCTTTCCAAGAAGGACAAATGAGGAAAAAAATAAATTTTATAGAAAATTTTCAAATCCACATCACCAAGAAAAACATTAAAACAAATAGGAGTAGGAAAATTCAGAAGTTACGGAGAAAGGGATAAAGGGGGGAGGGGAGAAGACAATGCGAAAGAGTAAGCTCCAAAATGAGAAGACTGAGTAGCATGGAATAAATATCGTCTGGTACAATGTAGGTACTCAGCAAACCGTGTGGGTCAATGACTTGATTAACCAAGCTAAGAAAAAGTTGTAAAGAAAGTAATAAATCAAAGTGTATTGCCTAGACTGTTGTCTTTGATGCATCTAAATCGAAGCAGAGCATTCTTTGTTTAGGCCAAACCCTGCGACATGAATTCACACAAAAATATTGTCTTCACCAGGGATATTTACTGTGTCCATCATTTCGAGCAGCACAATTGCTGTAGCATTTTCTTGCTATCATTTGACTTCATGGTCAAATTGGAGAGGTCACTGGGAGAAATCACTGACTTCTCTAATTCTTCCAAATCCAGAATGCAAGCTCCTTCATCCGAACCCCACTCCATCTCATTTCCCTTCATCTGTGGTAAAGCTGCTCCTCTCACCAACTCAACGACAATTTGGGAGGAGCATAAAATCAAAAACAAAACTAAATACACTTCCCAAGCATATTTCTCTCTTAGGATATTACCTATGTTTATTAGTTCCTCCTGGTTGATCTTTTTACGAGCATAGACCAACACAACAAGGTATTTTTTAAATGTTTTTCAGCAACATGTTTAAATGAACATGTGGATGGCTGAGACCTAGGCCCTGTCTGAACCCTAATGACTTACATGACTGTGTGTCCATGCTGCTCGGGCCGCAGCTGACAGCTCGATCAACCGAAAGGAACAGCAGTGACAGGAGACAAGAAAAGAAGGTACTTTTATTATTTTTTTTTTAGATATTCATTTTAATTTGACATGGATGTAGTGATAATATTGAAGACTTAGGAGCAACATAGGGATCTAGAAAGCTCTAAAAGGGGGGCTTAAATGAGAGGAGACATGCTACTGAGGAGAAAGCTTGGTATTTATGAATAAAGTTAAGTGCGTGAATAGAATTCTCTAGAGTAACGAGGATGACAGGAATCGTATCCTCCTACCATGCCTACCGTCCTCTTTCTTTGGCGATGTAATTTCACCATGTGGATGCCATTAGTTTCTTAATTAAAGCGAGACTCTTTTTAGGTGAAGGACAGTGGAACATGGAGAGACAGCTACGACTGGATGACAGAGGATTGCACAAGCCTGATGCTCCGCCCACCCCCGTTCCCGTGCTCTAGTGAAGAACTGATGCCCTTGACTCACTGCTCAGCCATCTCCTATTTCACATCAAAATACTTGTTCATGTCCACACGACTGTATTTCAAATCAAAAAGTGGGGTCCCCACTCTAGCAGTTATGACCATCCTTGCAGAACCATGGTTATATCTGAAATCAAAACTGTCTCAGAAGATCTAGAATGCGAGGAGGTGATATTCACTGCATTTCTTCCCATCCATTCATTGTAAAAAATCTACCCCATTGTTTTAGGGACTCATCTAAGTGCTCCTGCTTCAAGGAAACCCCTGTAACTGATGCAATGTAGTGTGACTCTTCTTCTGAACTAATGGTTTGAAAAATGTTCTTCTATAGTTATTTTAAAGTTGATTTACATCTATTGAATGTATAACATTACATTATAACCTCATCCATACTATATTTTTTACCATGTAAAGCTGTGTATCTGTTACTTTAATAAAAATGTAAGAGTGAATTTTTTTTAAGTATGCTTCATATATGTCATATATATACATTTATGTACAAGGGCTATACAGAAAGTATCCAGCCATGTAATATGAAACATAGAGGCATTTATGGCTGGACTTTTTCCAGACAGCGTGTGTGTGTGTGTGTGTGTGTGTGTGTGTGTAAATTAGAAAGCAGAATTAACATTTGTGCTTTTGTGTTCAATGTTTACCATTATTTAAGCACTATTTAACATGGATGCTAGTGCTGGAGCTGTCAGTTTTCCAAGGCTGGTTATGTTCATGGACCACACTGCCTACGCCATTGGCCCTCCAAAGAGACACAGCTGTATCGACTAACTGAAGCAAGTACAGATGAAGGCAAACATTGGGGGTGACCTATCTAAAGAACTTCTGTGACAAGTCTTAAAAATGTCAAGCCAAGATGACATCTATCAGCTGTGCTACTCTAGATACACAATTATATTGCTTAGGAATTGATACCTTGTACCTACTTGTCTCCTTGTTTACTCCATGTTTTCTAATAGGATTACGCCCCTTCGGAGTTTGCCAGGTCCAGTACTGCCTCTCTTCCACTACCTGTGCTGTCTAGAACGCCTCCTGACCTTCTCCACACCTGGTCACCTGGTCTTTGCTTGAACATATACAATGAACATAATTCTTCTAACATGGATGGTCACTTTATAAGGAAGTTTATTCTTCTAGTGAATTGAAATTTGATTCAATTCCTCTAACTTGTAAGCTTTAGTCCTAGATACACTCTTTGAAGAAATAAAAATGAAATCTACTCCGTGGAAGCCCTTCATACTGGTATTGCTTTTTTCACTTGTCCCACATGAGTATTCTCTTCTCCAACTCAAATATACTCAGTTCTCCCTTTGGTTCTTCTGGGCATTTCAACTTTCCTTTCCTTCCTTCATTCAATCAACTTCTACTGAAGATCAATTCTGTTTAGAGCACTGTGCAGCGTGTTGTCTATAAAATGATACGCAAACACAGAGATGGTTTTTGTTCTCAGAGATCTCAGAGTCAAGACAGGGAAAGCAGATATCCATCATCTAATCACACTAATGGACTGAGAATTAAAAGCTCAGATAAGTGCTCTGAAGCAAAAGAACACTGTTCTAGGCAAGCATATGACAAAGGCACCTGACCCAGTCTGGTTCTCTGAGGAAGTGATGATTGAGCTGAGACATAAAAAATAAATAAATAAAAATTTAAAAAGTGGAATCAAGGGAGGAGAGGAGGACAGACAAAAAATAGGCAGTGGGGGTTCCCTGGTGGTGTAGTGGCTTAAGGCTTCGGCGCTGGCGCTGTCAGCGCTGCGGCCTGGGTTCGATTCCCAGTCAGGGAGCTACCCTCATACCAAAGAGCAAAAAAAAAAAAAAAATTAAAAATTTAAAAATTTAAAAAAATTAAAAAAAAATAGGCAGAGGGGTCAGCATGTGCAAGAATCCTGGAACACATGTGTGCATGGCACACTCAGAGAGTGAGAGAATAGTGTAGTTAAGAGCACAGTGAGGGACAGAAAGGCGAGAGGTAAAGGTGGAGAGCTCAGTGGACAGGACATCGCCAGGAGCCTTGTAGGCCTGAAGGGTTTTGGATTTTATCCTCAAAACAACAGGAAGTCACTGAAGTGGGTGGTAAATTGTATACCTGGTCACCAAATATTCCGGCTTCACTTCCCCCAGTGCTCCTCCCTGTGGGGGACACTACGCATCCCTCCCCACTGAACTCAGGAGGGATCCCCTGACCTGCTTTGGCCAATACAATACAATGTGGGCAGCAGTGATGTGGGTTCCTCCTAGGCAGGTGATTTCAGAACCAGCACGCGGATCACACTTTCTCTTCGGTCATGGTCACTGCCACCATGACCAGCAATGTTCCACGCAGAGGCTGCTCCATCAGCTCGCATTTCAAAGTCAAATTTCCATGGAGCAAAGCCACAGACATGCTGTGAATGAGCAATCAACCGCTGCTGTCGAAAGCTAAAAGATTTCTGGGGGGGTTCTGTTGCTACAGTTTTACCTAACTTATTCTGACAGATACAAAGAGTTTAATGGGGCCTGAGGGAACACGACCAAATGTGTGTTTTGAAAAGATGAGTTTCCAGTAAGCTTCAGATGGACACTGAGAACTTAAAATGAAATGGGTGAAACTAAAGGGGGACAAGGCTTGAGGGGAAAGACGCTGAGGTTAGTTTAGAACTTGTTGAATCTGAGGTGCCTTTGAGACAGCCAAGTGCTGGCAGCTGGCTCCAAGTCTGGACTTCCAAGGAGAGCTCAGGTTAGAGATACAAATTTAGGAACTGCTGGCAGCTGGATGGGGACTGGGTAGCAGTGAGTTCGCTACGTAGAAAGAGTAAAAACAGAAACGCAGATGTTTAAGACTAAGTGTTGTGAAGCCACACACACAGCCCTCCGGTGTCCCTGCTGGCTGTCACACAAGGACAAGAGTGAGGCCGGGTCCTGGTGCTCCATGCACAGCATCACCACAGGAAGCTCCATCTTACCTGCAAGTCCCGCTGACAGGAGCTCGCTGACGTTCAGGAATCGGCTCGCTGTGTCTACACAGCGCACGTCCAGGTTCCCCTTGTCCGACAGCAGAGGTTAAGAAAAAAATTACAGCTCCAAACCATGATAAAAAACCATTATTGACATCATTTTATGGAGACTTAGGAAAACAGGATTAACTACAGATGCCATAATATTTGGTTAGAAAACTAAACAAACTCAAAAAGGTTATCCACATTAATTTAAAGTGCCCAAAACAATACAATGTAAAAAAAGGAAGAAAAACTTTCCACTGGAAAAAAAATATGTATGGTCTTACTTTTAAATAGAGTAGTTTGGGGGCAATGAAAAAAAGAATCTTTCCTTTTTTCTTAATTTCTGGTTCAGATTGCACTTACAAATATTTTGACTACATACGAGGTCTGATCATTAAGTTCGCGAACTCGCCACCGTGCACTTACCTTGGCAGTACAGACAACTCGGTAAGGTGTCATAACCAGGACAGCTGTGTCCCACAGCTGTGTTCGTGTCAACGTGTGGCGGTGTCTTGCTGAGTGGCGTTCATTATTGTTGTTGCGTGTTTTTATGTGCCTTCGTGAGAATGTCAGAACTTGAATTAGAGCAGTGAGCAAATGGTACATCTCCTGTAAAACTTGGCAAGAGTGGAAGTGAAATGAGGGACATGTTATTCTAAGTTAATGGGGATAATGCCATGAAGAAAATGGCAGTGTACACATGGATTCAATGTTATTCTGAGGGGAGAGGTTAGGGAGGCCAATAATGAGCAGAATGGATAAACACATTGCAAAAATTCACCAAATTGTGCATCAAAATAATTGGCTGACTGTGAGAAGCACAGCAGACCTAGTGAACATGGGTAGAGAAACAGGAAAATCTTAACTGAAAATCTTGGCATGAGAAAGGTGTGTGCAAAAAGGGTCTTCAAGGAGCTCACCAATGAACAAAAGCAAAGGGAAGTCCAAGTTTGCCATGACCTTTAGGAGAGGCAAGTCGATGTTTTGGGGCCATGTTATCACTGGTGATGAAACATGGGTGTGCCAATACAAGCCTGAAACAAAGTGTCTAAGTGCACAATGGAAGTCAGCCAATTCTCCACGACCAAAAACGTTCTGTCAGTCCAAATCAAGAGTCAAAACAATGTTGCTAACCTTTTTTGATATCAGAGGGATTGTTCATTACGAATTTGTACCAACTGGACAAAGAGTCAACCAAGTTTACTATTTGGAAGTGCTGAAAAGGCTGCGTGGAAAGCCAATGCATGGATCTTACATCACAACAATGCACCAGCTCACACAGCACTGTCTGTGAGGGAGTTTTCAGCCAGGACGCAAATAACTGGATTGGAATAACCCCCTACTCACCTGATCTGGCCCCCAATGACTTTTTTCTGTACTCAAAGATAAAGGAAATATTGAAAGGAAGACATTTTGATGACATGCAGGACATCAAGAGTCATACGACAACAGCTCTGATGGCCATTGCAGAAAGAGTTTCAAAACTGCTTTGAAGGATGGACTAGGTGCTGGCATCAGTGCACAGCTTCCCAAGGGGAGGACTTTGAAGGTGACCGTGGTGATATTCAGCAATGAGGTCTGTAGCACATTTTCTAGGGTGAGTTCACAAACTTAATTGTCAGAACCCCTATTTCTAGCTTATGCATTTATGAAATAATCTGGTCCTTTTTGCCTTTTTACAACATTCTTTGGCATATGGATCCCTCCTTTGAACTGTCTCTCAGAGCTGGTCTTTCTTTCCTCACCCCATTCTTCCACTCCAGCCTCCAGTCTCCGCCCGACCCCACCACCCTGAGCTAATTTTGCAGAAGCCCCTGTTGCCAGAATCCTATTCCTAAAATCTTGTTTTAACCATTTCTCTGTCCTTTTAAGAACTGACAATGGCTCCCCAGTTCCCATCACATGAAACAAAGTTCTCTACTTGAAATATCTGTCCCCATTGGACTCACTCGATTGGCGTAGCTACTTCCCCAAGGCTAGCACCAGAACTATTTGCCTTTCCTCTGTGCTGTGGTACCCACCTTTCCTTTGCTGAAATGCCCTCTGCTAGACTCTTCACATAACCCAATCTCACCCATTTTTCAAGGCCCAATAGGAGAAATCTGCATATAGTGATTGCTTACCTTTTATAAGAAACTTGTCAGTAAAACACTAACTTCATGGCGACTTCACTCGGCCATGCTCTCCACGTGAACGATCTCACTGACCACTCAGGGCAGCCCTCTCAGGTGGGCAACATTTCGCAATGATGAAGGGATCAGGCTCACCTACGGAAAGCACTAGCACAGTGCCTACTCACAATAAGGCTTCGATAACGGCGACTGCCATTGTGCTTATCAGAGAGATGGAGTCATTCTCCCAGCTCATAAAGCAGTATGTGAGCGAGCCAGAATTCAGCTCTGACTTCAGAGCCCCGACGCTGTTTGCACGCTGCCACCCTGCCAACCATCGCAGTCAGCACCGATTTCCGCGGTCCAAATCCCTTGGCAGCTGGAGTGCCCGTACCAGTCCAGTTTGTACTTGGTGGCTATATTACTTGGACTTCTACTTTTGCTTCCGTCTATATCTTACTTACCTCAAGTTGGCCAGGGGTTAAGATTAGATGTTTAGCAACCAGCTCTCAAGGTGGGGAGGGGGCTGATTCATAATGTTTGCTGATTTCAGTAACATAAACACTCCTACCATGGTCAAATTCAAGACACCAAAGCCAAGTCACCCAACTCACAGAACTGCTGCAATGTGAACAATCAGTTCCTGGAGCTGACACAGGCCGGGTGCAAGCCCACCACTGGCACTAAGGATGAGATGCTACACTGTATTCTCTTGCCTTTCTTAGTGCCAAGTATTGTACTGGGCAAGTAGGATGTGTGACCATATTATGTGGAGCTTCTGGTTCAAGGTTGCAAATGCATATAGACATTTACCTAGCCTCTTTTCCCAAGTCCCATCGAAATCATGACACACAAAAACTAATGCTTCCATAATAGTGCTTCAACACAAGAAAGGGTGCCCACAGCCAATTAGAAAACTTGACTAATTTTGAAAAGACAAGAAAATAGATGGACTCCTATTGATGGATAAGCCAAAGGAAATCACAGACCAAAACACACGGGTGAGGGTGCTCTGGGGAGATGGGGGACCCTCTTCCCAGGGCGACTCTAAGTCAGCAGGTATAGAGAGCTTAAGTGGACAGTGACGCAAATAATCAGGGTGATTAATTAAAGGCCCTCCCTCTTCTATGTTTTGAGCATTGTGTCTCCAGCTACAGGTCTCAGAATTGCTTTCCAAAGCAAGTGCAGTGTTTCACTGGGGAGGACCCCCCCCCCCCCCAGTGGATATCTGAGGCTGGAGAAGTAGAACTAGCCGGTGCTAATTGTGAAATTCCAAATGAACTCAGAGGGGAAAGAACTGGTGCAGCTTCACAGCCCCACTGAAGTTGACTCTGCTCACCATTGTACACTGTAGGTATTCCGTATCTGCAAGTACAGGTAAGTTCTAGATTATTTAAAACCACTAACAATGTGTTTGAGCAGCCAGCCAAGTCGGAGAAAAGGGGGAAGGAAATCCGTGCATGGCACAAAGGAAGAGAAATGTCAAAGGCAAGGTGTTAAGTACAAGCTGGACAGCTCGTCTCCCTGGCAGATGAGGGTGACCACGTGGTACAGTTCCAGCCAACAAGACTTAAGCTGAAGTGGGCTGGGGATTTCTGGGAAAGTTTGGAGCCATCCATCTTTTCCACCTTATTGCTTTCTTGTCCCTTTCCTACCTGGACAGTGGCTAAGAGGCTGGAAGCAGAAGGGCCAATTTGCCACCATGAACTAGGCAAAAGGATAAAAGCTAGTCCTTGAGGATCAAGGGGCAGGGAAATATAGGGAGCTTGAGGAAAAGGAAATGAATGACAATATTTATTCCCTGCTTCCAACATTCTCATTATATAAGAAAAGCAGAACCACTATGGTAAGGTTTGGTTGCCTCCCTAAGTGATATATGGTATGCCTGGAAACCTGGATGCAAGAAAAACATCTTTGAGAAATGGAAACGCCAGGCCTGAGATACATGTGTGCATGGAGTCTGAATTCACACTACTTGCTTAAGAATCCTAAAATGTGACATTAAATTAAATTTAAAAAAATTAATCTCGAGAGCCTTAGCAGTAAAAATGTGTATTCACTCCTTGGAAACATTTTTACATTCCCTAGAAAGGAAAAAGAAAAAGAAAAAGAAAAAAAGATAAGTTCACAGTCAAAAATTACAAGGTCCATGAAGGAATGAACTATGGTGAGGTGAGTCAACAGATAATAGCAGCAGGAAGAATCAGCAGTCAGAGAACTGCATATAAAAGAGCACTCTGAAAGCTATGATGAAATCACTCTAACATGACTAAAGATAAAAACAAAAGTATAGAAATCATAATAAAAGATGACAATATAAAAATAGAATACACAAGTTTGAAAAAGACCCAAATTGAGTCTCTGTGAATGGAAAACACAGTTTTTGAAATTAAAAAGTCAATCACCAGGGTAATGAGTAAATAAGACAAAAGTGAAGAATGAATCCATATACCTGGGAGATAGACTGGAGAAAATTTCTCAGAATGCAGAACAGAGAAACTATGAAATTACACTTAAGTGTTATAGAACACACATCAAGAAGATTCAGAATATATATTAAGTAGAAATTCCACACAGAACAAAGAGCAGAGAAATGGGTAAGAAACTCTATTTAAGAAAATAATACCTAAGTCTTCAAGAACCAAAGTAAAACATAAACAAGTCTTCAGATTTTAGAAGTATACAAACACCCTAGCAGTATAATTGTTAAAATTCACAATCTGAAACACAATAGCAAAACTTCAGAACATCAATATGGAGAAATAGCTTAAGAGTAACCAAAACAGATGCCTAAAAACAAAAACAAAAGCAAAAACTATACAATTGAGACTATCATCAAACTTGTCATCAATCACCATAGATGTCTGTGGGAAATGAATGGCATCTCTATGTTGCTAAGGAAAAGTAACTCTCATCCTAGAATTCTATATCCAGCTAAATTTTTATTCCAGACAGAGAGTGAACTAGACATTTCAAACCCATAAAGATTGAGAGTTTATCACTCCTCAAAGATCTACTATAGGGTTTACTTCAATAAGAAAAACAAGATTCTGGAAGGAGTGAAGGACAAAACAAAGATGAATAAAGAAATTGTTAAACATACTGTCAAAATTAAACAATGACTTACTATAAAGATTGATCACTAATTTGAGAGGACTTTAAAAATAAGGTAACGTTAAGATAACCATCATCAATAACATGGGACATTGCAAAGGAAGATCTGAGTTTAAGAGTCCTAAGATATTGTGTTAGTTCAGAGGAGAGTAGAGATATTGATTAACTTTACATTCTGTTAAGAATTTTGAGAATAGTAAAGAAATAGAAATATTATTTACAAACTAAAAGAGAAGAGAGAAATTAAAAGAAGAAAGAACTTGCAATATTGACAGTCCACTAAAAGGAAATGAGTGGGGATAGAAAAAAATCAGTATAAAAATTAAATAAATTTTAGAGAGAAAAATCTAAGAACATAATGGTGAGTGACACATACATGTTACGAATATAAATGTACATTTTAAAATGTGAATGAACATAAAATATTGTTAATGGACAGATACAAGAAAAAATATAAAAGCAAGGGTCGGAAAGCTAGACACCGATTTCAGAATTCTAAAGAAGGGAGGAGATAGGAACTGAAAACAGATACAAAGGGGCGTCCACACACTTTCACATGGTTTTTCTGTACTGTGACGGGGTGAAGGGGTGAAGGGAAGAAGGGAAGAAGGGAAGAAGGGAGGAAGGGAGGAAGGGAGGAAGGGAGGAAGGAAAATGAGCTATTCAATCCAAGAGTAGTTCTGCAGTAACAGACAATACAAGACAACTGTCCCTTTAACAAATTAAAAAGTACAGAGAAACAGATACAGAGTGAATAAGTAGAAAGTAAGACCTACGGAAGATGATTTGATAGCAGTTTGTCTTCAGTTACTGGAATTGGCATTAGCATTCTAACTGCAGAGTTTCGTTGGGAGAGAAAATTAATTTAATTAGCAAAGGAAAAGGTTGATATTAGAGTGAAGGAAGGATTATATGACTTTAAGGATTTTTTTAACATTTGATAGAGGTTAGTACATATATTTTAGAAGAGTCTTGTTTTCCTTAAATGATTTACAAATAATAATTTCACTAATTAAGACCTCTTTCTGAAGGCAAAATGGTACACCAGACTACTGGTTCTCCAATGTGCTGCTGTGCAAACATCTGGATGAAAAGCTGCAAATGGTAAAAGCTCCCTCGGGATGTTTCCAACTGGAAACTTCTCCAATCCAGGAGCTACCTCCACAATCTGCCAAATTCTGAAGAGAAAGGGGAGGGGAGGAGAGGGAGGCAAAGGGAGGAGGGGGAAGTCAGCTCTAACCCTGGGTAAGCCACTCACCGACTTTCACCCGCTTGTGGCCTGTTTCTCGCGGAGGCAAAGGGCTGGATGCAAAGTGAAGTGGTGTAAATTTCCACTCTTCCTCTTCCCACGACTTTCCAGATAGCTGGCATCTCCCACCTTGGCTAGAGTCACGAGAAAGTGGGATATGACTGCATTTCATCCATTCAATTCAAGCTGGCCATGGGGACAGTATCATGGGAACATTTGTTTATGGTTTTTACTGACTTAACTAACACTCGAGACTGCTAAAAATATCGCCACTGCTCTTTTGTCTTTTCTCAAAGTGATGACGGAGATTTCCACTCAGACACCAAGACCACCAGACATGGCATCCTGGACGAGTCCTGATGGCCCTTCATTGGCTCCAGGAGGGTCCCAAGAATACTTCGAGGACTTCCAACTGATGTGATTTTTGCTACTCCAGCCAAAAGGGTGATTCTGGAATGTTGTTTTCCCCCCAATTCTTTTTTAGTGAGGTATAATTTATGTATTATAAAATGCACATATTTTAAATATACACTTCCATTTTCAATGAACCTATACACCCATCCCAATAAAGATCAAGCGTAAAGTCCTTTTTTAAGGTCTGGATGCACCCAATAGCAATAAAACACAATAGCTTCATTTCCACATCTTACATTTACAATCATACAAATAGCATCCAAGATGTGAAGATAATGAGAGACAGTGTAGGAAATAGTACATTTTACCCCAACTATAAGAATAGTTCCATCTTCCACAGTAATATAAATAGAAACAGAAAATGCTACAAATCACTTGAAAGTACAAATCTTAATATCTGTGTGCTGAAAAATGATTAATCATGTTTTATTTTCTTCTCAAATTTTCTTGTACGCCCACATGAATAAGCCAACCCACCTTATCCTCTGTCCTATCTGAAAAATCTGGATTAAAAGCCTAGGCCGAATTCCACTCTAGCAATTGGGGTACACGGCTACAAATAAGTCTCTTAAGTCAAAGGAAAATAACGAATACAGAAACGCCTTACTCTGAAGTTCTTTTATTTTGGTTTAAACCTCTGTTAACAGGCTCTTTTCCAGTCTTTGGAGCATTATTAAATGATCCACTATTGATTTTCCGTGCTTAGCACTGGTGAAGATGGAGGGACGTGAGGCACTAATGACTGAAGTTCACGCACTGTCTAAAGCACAGGTACAAAGGCAGAAGAAGTGCTTGGAGCTCACCACCCTCCCAGCTTAGATGTCAACACCAGGAAATAGGAAAGGTGGGCAATAGGACCTGAATTCAACTCATCTCTCTCACTTCAGTATAACACTGCTGCTATTTTTGTTATTTATCTTGGGAACCTTTACAAATATTGGTATAGTTTGCTATTCAGCATAAAGCTGTATGCTTCATTTCTACCTGTGAAATCCAAATTTCCAAGTAATCACTTTTAGGAAAGCGTTCCTCTATTTCTAGCTTCATTCTCCATGGGCCATTTGCTCTCAGGGCGCAGCCATTGAGTAACTAGAGGTTGCAGTAAGAATCTGTCATGCCAGTTTTTATCTTGAAAAGAAAAGGTTTTAAGACAAACAAACCAATTTTTTTAAATAGGTAAAAGAAATGAACAGGAATGTCACTAAAAGGGAGAAAAAGAGAATGGTCTCATAAATCTAACCTCATAAATAATCAGGAAAATGCAAATTAAAAACGAGACACCATTTCATACCCCATCAGATTAGTGAAAATTTGTAGTCTGACGATAGCAAATGTTCATGAGGACGTAAAAGTACACAAGTTCCTACAAACAGGTGTGAGAAGGAGCTGTCTAAATGAGTAAAAATGATGAAAATGATTATTTGTTTTTAGTAAAGCTCGTCTGCATAACTGACATTCCAACTATTCTATTCCTAAGCAGCGTGTGTGTGTGTGTGTGTGTGTGTGTGTGTGTGTGTGTGACACACACATGTATATCACAGAAGAATATACCTGGAAGTCTAAGTTTATACACTAAAAATAGTTTTTTAAGTTACAAGTGGATTTCTATCAATAGAGAGAGATGGGAATATTTCCTTTTTTTTTTCTTCTCATCTATGATCTGCATTTTCTTATATTTCTACAGTGAAACTGTAAAACTGGTAACTTTGGAGAACAATCAGGCCACATCTAATAAAGCCACTGGTTGTATTAAAATCCTGAAATATTTCTACCACTGGGTGAAAGTCTTCACGCGTGCACAAGGCAACAGACATAAGAAGGTTCAAAGCAATAATGTTCATAATAGAGAAAAAGTAGCAACAACCTACATCCAACAGAAGGATGGGTGTCTGGACACCTAGGCAGCAGTTAAGAGGAAGGCAGCAGGGGTCCAGTCATCAATCAAGGTAGGCATATCACGAAACTATCAGGTAGAGTGATATATTAATCTCTGCAAACTTCAGAAATGTAGGTGCAGTATGATACTGCTTATATAAGATTTACAACATGCAAAAGAACACCATATACTGTATTGTTTATGTGTATATACACATGCATGGAAAATATTTTAATACACGGGGATGATAAACATTAAATGCAGGGTAAATGTTACCTCTGGAATGTGAGAAAAGGAAGTGAGAGGAAGGGAGACATGCAGGGAGTGGGGCAGCTTCAGTTCTACTGGGCTGAACAGTCGTGTATAGCTGCTTGCTACATAATTCTGTGTAGGTTTTCTGCAGGCCTCAAATGCTTCACAATAGCACACACACCGTGAAATAAAAAATTAAGTGTATCTCTAGAAGTGCAATTAATTGAAGGTATAATCATGGATTTTTGGACTAATGTTTAAAAATATTTTATATCATTATTCTTGGCAAAACCAAGATTTCCGAACCAGAACATTTAATTTCTGCAAACACAGAAATGATTTTTAATAGGAATATTTTCTTATTATTCCTCAGTTTTCTTTAAAATCCAAACTATCTCCACTGGGGAAAATATTAAAACATACGCCCCTCCCCATTAAAAGAGGGGAATAAAGAAAGGCATTGAATCTGTGAAAAGCGTAGCAGTCATTTTATTGTAACTCTAAATTTAGAGAGAAATCTAAGGCTCAGAAATCCCCTGGGTGACAAGCCCTGTTTTCAGCTTTGGCATGGCAGCTCAGTCCTGGCTCTGTCAGAAGGCTGAATTACACATTTGCACATGGCTAAACGGTTCGTCACTGAAATAGATTTAAACTAGTTTTAAGAGAAGGAAAAGAAAACATTCGGTGCATTCCACATTTTCCCCAAAGTATATTGCACCGTCAAGTCATGCTGCATTTTGCACTCCTCAAAGCACCAAAACACTCTTTAAATTGTGCACATAAATCACTTTATCCCTGGTGAAATGCAGCTGTCTCCTCCAGGAGAAACAAGGGCAACCTGTCCCAAGGGGAGACACCAGGGGTGAGGACCCCAACTCAGCAAGAATCAAGGGCAATTTGAAAGGAACCACATTCTGTCTTGCAGGCTGGAGAGTCTGGGGAGATTCTCATCATTTGTTACCCATTCACCACAATCTCTGGGTTAAAAGCTCTTGTTTTAAACACTGGTGAATTCTACCTCCTGACCGCATACGTGATCTCAGCGTTCCCACGTTGGGGGAAAGCAGGATTACAAAGGCGGAAAGGACCATCCAAAAAGAGGACTGAAGAGAGAAACTCACGAGTGAAGCTGGAAGAGGTTTCAAACCTAGAAATTAATGGAGATATAAATAAGGGTTAGTAAGCTCCTAGCAAAGATACTCCTTTTACCAAAGAATCCACCGTGAGGCTCCTGAAACTCACAGACACGACTTGATTGACAACAATGCTGTTTACACACCACACACCCTTGGGGAGACGAAGCCGGCATCCGTGAACCACGGCCTGCGTTCTAGACGCTTCCTCTGGAAAAGAGTGGGCCTGCCAGGGGGCGGGGCGGGGCCGCGAGGGCGGGGCGGGGCCGCGAGGGCGGGGCCGGGCCGGGCCACTGGCCTGGGTAGGCCTGGTTCCTGCGCCTGTGCCTCAGCCCTCCCCACCCCTAACCGCTCTCCAAGCCCGGGAGGGGCTCGGGAGGAGTAAAACCAGTTCTGTCGGCCTGGCCTGCCGGGATTTGGCAGAGCAGGGCCGGGCGATACTCGGTCTGTAAAAACACCGTGTCTTACCGGCACGTCCCAGGGCCTCCAGACTGTGCACTGACTGTGTCTGCATTGCTAATAAGGACCTCTAAGGAGCTAGGTAATTTCCCAGCCCCAACTCTGCCCCACCTCACACACACACACACACACACTGACACACGCATACACTCTCACTACACACTAACTCACAAAAGACACTCTCAAAGACACACACACATTCTAACACACACAGGCACTCCCATTCTCTCTCTCACACACACAGGCACTCCCACACACATTCTCTCTCACACACTCACACACAGACACACGGGGAGTGGGTAGGAATTGCTGAGAGTTGCTGCCCCTTCTTCCTACGGATCAGGAAGTGCTCACAACCAAATCCAGCCCGGAAAGAATCACAGGAAGGCCTTGGCTAGGGAGACGACCGAGAGGTGGGCCTCTGCAAAAGCCTGGAGACTTCGACTTCCCAGAGCCAGGGAGCGTTGTCCACCTCTTCTTTGGCTAGGCCCAAACTCGCTTCTTCCTTTTGGGCCTGGCTTTCCCCGGTAACTAAAATGGCTACATGTAACGTGAAATACCACTAATTTGCTTTCACTTACGTAACAGTGAGTTCTGAGTTGCAGAATTATATTCACCACCTGTTGTGACAGGGTATCATGCTAGGCACTTCCACAAAAATGAACTCACTGTGTCCTCGCACAACTGAATGGGGTCGCTATTAATATCTGCCCAGTAAGGAAAAGGGCTTAGCAGGCCCTGCTGTTTGGGTAGTCAGACAGACTAGCTATTGCCTGGGGAGCTAGTTCAACTCCAAGTTTCAATACTGTATAAATTAGAAGTGACTTCGCCCTTGACCTAATACAGTCGGCCCTCCAGCCCTCCATATCGGAGGGAGCCACATCTGAGGATTCACCCAACTTGGGATGAAAATATTTGGGGAGAAAACGTTACGTTGTTGCTGCCATATAGTTAGACTCCAGTGGTTTCGTCTGTAACTGAACTTGTACAGACTTTTTTCTTGTCATTATTCCCTAAATAATACAGCATAACAACTATTTACATAGCATTTACATTGTGGTAGGTATAAGTAACCTAGAGTTGAAGGTACGCAGGAGGATGTGGGATGGGTAAATGCAAGTATGAAGCCTGCTTATATAAGGGACTTAACTTGCTCAGGTTTTGCTATCCACGAGGGAGGGGGCGCCTGGAGCCAATCCCCTAAGGATGTGGAGGGATGACTGTATTTTTCTGTCCAACCAACCTTTTCTCGAGCCATTTTCACTTCCTCATCCGTCCTACTATTCTCTCCCTCTTCTGTCTGCTCTCTCCTCCACAAGGTCACTTTCTTCTTGATTCTGGAAGGCCAGAGAGGAGGGAGGAGTAAAG
Source organism: Lyroderma lyra (assembly GCA_004026885.1). NCBI lineage: Eukaryota > Metazoa > Chordata > Mammalia > Chiroptera > Megadermatidae > Lyroderma > Lyroderma lyra. Next base: position 103,580 of record PVJL010004103.1, read on the forward strand.
GGCTGTGCGTAGAGGAAATCCTACCCATCAGCAAAGGACATGCGCAGGGCCAGGACTTGGGCTCCTCCTGCCAAGTTAACACGGTCGGAGAACCAGCTGGGTCGGGTCTGGACATGCTTTTCTGTTCAGCAGCTCACAGAATGTTTTTTCTTTCTTTTCTTTTCTTTTTTTTGTCACTTTAACTTCAGTGATCTTCGGTGCCCCTGAAGGCACGTAGCACACCTGAATCATAAAGCTTCAGATGGGTTGAGTTCAAAGTTTTATTTTCTACTTTCAAAGTTCTCAATAAATTAGGGCGAAGGTAGTTGGAATCCAGCCTCCTGCCCTGGCGTTCCTCTGGGATTATTACGGTTGGCTAAGCAATCTGCTCTTGAGAAACCAGGTGTAACGAGACCTGGGTGGAGGGATCCGAGGGTTGTTTGTGGAACTTTCTCCTCTGCAGCATATGCCAGAGTCTCTATGGAGCAATCATGCAAGCTTGCCACCAGAGCTACGCGGTGTGACCTGCCTTTGTTATGCAAGTCTTGGAGCCCAGTGCATCCCAGCCTGGTATTTCTGGCTAGCACACCAAGGAGGAAAGAGGTCAATAGGGATTTTGAGCCGCACACTTCAGGCACCTCTTCACTCCCTCCACCCCCTTACCTCCACCCATCATCTTTAGAAGCCCAGTTATCTCATCGTCAAAGAGAAGTAATGCGTCAGAGCTGTGCCACCATGAAGAGTCACTAGGATTAAAGCAATGCAGTCAGAACGAACATTCGGCACAAACCTAAATTGATCCAAAGAAAGCAATTAATTCTTGCTGTTCTGTCTTTCCCTTATCTTTACGTGGACTTACATTTTGTCCTAGCTCTCTCATGTTTTTACATTTCTGGCAAAGTACTTGTTTCTTTCTAAAACTTTAAAATTATAGTGTTGGGGATAGTCAGCTATTCCTGTTTTTCTCTGAGCCTGTCTACCAGCAAATCTCCTGCAGCTGTAGCAACTAACATGCTTTTGAATCTGGCTGCAGGGATGCCATTTGGTGTCATTTTCCAGGTTGTGCCAACTGTTTCCCCAGGGAGAACTCAGAGACCCTGGGACATATACGTATGTTGAGGCAGGAAAGGAACTTAGCGCAACAGAAGGAAGGTAGCTACGTGGCTTTGCTTCAGACCCCTGGAAGGGCCCCACAGTCATACCCGAATCCATTTCTGTAAGATCTGCCCCCTGGAATCAGGCTCTCAACAAAACAAAAGGTGGTGGTGGGCACATGAACTGTGGAAGTCTCAGCCCCCTCTGGGGTGAGCCTGTTGATTATGTTAATACCTGCCTTTTCACTAGAGTGGAATGTAGGAAAGACAGAGGCTGTCTTACAGGAAGAAAAGGAAAAGAGAAAGTGAACCACTTTGCAGACATGAAGGAAATCTTTCCCACTCTGCTTTGTACAATGATCTAAACCTACTGGAAGTCAGGCCCAAGAGAACCGAGCCCAATTTGATGAGGACATCATGCTGTCAGCTCCATGGGGTTTGAAAAGAGCGGGGAAGTGGCTCCATTCCACATGACTCTCCGGGACGTTCTCCAGTGATCTTCATGGTGACACCAGCTGCTTCCCCACCTCCTGCTGTTTACTAGCGGGTGTTCTGCATAGAGGAAGGGACCCTTTCTACTTTATTCCAATGTAGTGGTCATTTTTATAGCACTTTATCTCAGTGGTCCCCAAAGCATTTGACAGAGGAATCTCAATCCAAATCCCTATTATTATGGGGAAAATAGAGACTTGTAAGGAACTGAAATGAGAAACTCCTTTGGCAGAAATAATTTATCCTTCATTTCACAAAGTCTCTCAGTAACACAGAACCTATCTGGGTGGTAAATAGATCCAAAGTCCTGGGGAAAATGACACAAAGACTACACTTCGTTTTTACTGTTTTGTTATGCTCTCTAAGTGAATTTAGAAAGTAAGTGATAGTCAAGGGGCAGGGGTAGTCTTTTACTTATACCCTTACAAATCAACATTGACTCTGTCTTTAAAAAAATAAAATTAAAGTGCAGCTGTTAATTCCTGACATCATGGTGCAAAAAAGAGTTTCTGATAACCAGCAGAGCAAGAGGCCATTCACAAAATGACAGACAGGAATCGCACGGAGAAGGAAGTGGGTGGGATTAATCGAAATTACTGAATTTTTCCTTTCTCAAAATGCTTTCTGGCAAAGATTAAATTGCATCAAATATCAATCAATTTTATGATGATAAGACTATCAAACTCGTTTCATTAAACATTCTCCCTTCTCCTCTAACTGTCTAAACAGGATTTTCCCATTCAGCAACCTATCCATCCAGAGTTCTGATTATGCCATAACTTAGGAGACCTCCTTGAATCAAATATTAATATTTGTATAGTTATTAAAGTATTTGATGATATGTACAGGGACTCTAAAATTAAATATAACATGTCATTTGTAGCCTTAGGAAAGACTATAAATGGAAAATAATTTTCTAACCTTTGGTTTTTGCTGGAACAACTTGTAAGATGACATATCTGAAGTGGTATGTATAATAACAAAATACTTCTTTAAGTGCAGGATTTAAGCAAAGTCTTTTACATTATATAGTGCAGAGCTTTTCAGACTACATTTATCCAAGGACTTTTTTCCCAAATAAAATATTAAATGGAAGCCAAATAAATAAAACAGATAAAAACAGAGGTGTTAAGGGGACAGTGGAAGAACAGATTTCATTCTTTCTACCCTTGCAAGGGCCACAAAAGCACCTTTGGGGAACGCTGGGGCTCTAGGAAGTGTGAAAGCCCATGTGGTAGTGTAAGACTTACTGAAGAGAAAATCAAAGCACTGTTTGACATGACATTCCTTGCAACTGTATGTATGTACATGTTTGTGTGTTTGTGAAATATCAGTCAGTTAATTTCTGGTTTCTTTTTGTTTCATTCTTACTCTCAAACAGCAACTGCTATGGCATTTTAGATAGCACAAATGGATTCTGTGTCTGAGTTTCAAATTCTAAGTGTTTTTTTCAATCCTAACACAGAAAAAGCCAGAGGGCATGTTGGGTTAAAATATAATATTTTGGTACATATTTCTATCTTGTAGAATAATAGTAGCATCTCAAGAAATGATTGTCAAATTATGATTAGAACTTTAGAGTATTTCATCCAAAACCCCTAATTTTTTTTTTCAGTTGAGAATGAGAGGTCCTGGAAATTGAGGGACTTCACCAAGGTCACCGGGGTACATGCCAGAAAACAATTCTCTTGCCCCTGAGTCCCATGCTTTTTCTAATAGTCTATGTATTGCAATGTCTAAATTAATATGAAATTCTTAAAAATTGCAAATATCAAAATTAACTGAAATCAGTTGAATATTTCTACATTTGTTTAGACTGGCCCAGTCTGGTTCACATCTCAGTCATCAGAAGCACAGCTGTGTGAGAGCAAAGGTCATGGGCACATCCTTAAGCAACACATGCCCCCTGGAAGAGGATTTCTGGAGATCACACAGGGAGGCAAGACCACTAAGATACATAGAGCATTCATGCCTTCGTGGGAAGCAGACCTCATGAGCATATACAGAGACAAATTAGTGACTATGAGGCTGAGGTGGGAAGGCTAAGACTGTGCTGTAGAGGAGTCCGATCATCTTCCACCTCTGAAAGCTGCTTTCATACCTAACGCTGTGAGCAGAAGGTGGGGCGAGATTATCCCAGAGACTGACCCTCTCATAGACCCAGAGCATTAAATCTTGGGCTGGATGCAGAGGACCGCGATTTTGGCCTGTCTTGCATATGTATTAATTAGAATAAGGGAGGTTCGTGTGATTTTTAACTAGTCTAAGTGTATTTGTGCATATACCACATACATTTTCAAATTACATAATTAGACACTTTTGTAAGTCATAGTTCTTTAAATATCATTCTCTGCTTGGGATTGTTTAAGTTCTCTTTGAGCTTTAAAGAGAAATACGAGAGAAGAATTTTCTATGAACCAAATTAATACACTGGTTCCTATCTTTGAGTTTTTGGCAGCTTGGTTTCTGCTGGGGAATATTAGCTTCTATGTCAGTCGCTGTGTGCCTCGCTGTCTATATTTCAGTATTTGTAAATGCGTACGTTAAGAGTAAGTAACAAAGTTTTCAGTGACAAGGGGACAAGGAGTGGGCCTGTAGGTGAGGTCATTCAGTCAAGCCTATTATAGCATCCTGTATTGAATCTCCAGCTGGGGGCTTACCTGTTGTTTAGTATAGTTTGGCAAATGGAGAACACTTGTCTTTGCAAAAGCATCTGGGTACTTGGAGCAATGATAATGCTTGTTATCCAGTTTCTTCAGATTACACTATCTAGGATGGATTTTTTAATTATGTGATCAATACAATATTTAAGGTTTCCTCAGAACAAAGCTAAATGGAAGAAGAAAAGTGCTTATTATGGTTTACCTAGTACTTCCTCACCCCACCTCACAGGATTGGTATGAAGAACAAATAAATTTGAAAATTGTAAGGGACATGGCCAAGTATGAAGAATTATTTACATCTGTTGATATAGATACATCTTTGAATTACATTTCAGCATTAAAAATCTCAGGTGAATACTCTGACCCGTTCCTATGAAAATACATGACACTTACGGTTTTTTAAACAGCTTTATTGAAGTATACTCCACATATATAATTCACTCATTGTGGGTATACAATTTATTGATTTTTAGTAAATATATACAGTTGTGCGGTCCATCCAGTTTTAGAGAATTTCCCAAAAAGTTCCCTTATGCCCACTTGCAGTTAATCTGAACCCCAAGAAATCACTGACGTGCTCAGTGTCTCTATAAAATTGCCTCTTCTGGATATTTCATATAAATGGAGTCATACAAATGTGGTCTTTTGCATCAGGCTTCTTTCATTTAGCATATGTTTTTGAGATTCATCCATGTTGTAGCATATATCAGTCCTTGGTTTCTTTTTCTTGCTGAATACTACTTCATTGTATGAGTACACCACATCTTACTTATCCACCCATCAGCTGACAGACATTTGTCTTGTTTTGAGTTCAGGGTTATTGTGAATAATGCTGCTATGAACATTCACATACATATCTTTGTTTTCATTTCTCTTGGGTAGATTTGTGATTTGTAGGAGTGAAATTGTTGGGTTTCATGGTAAGTTCAAGGTTAACTTTTTACAAAATATCATTCTGTTATCCAAAGTGGCTATCTCATTTTGTATTTCCAACAGCAATGGATAGGGCTTCCAGTTTCTTCACATCCTCATCACCACCTGATGTCCGCCTTTTTGATTACAGCCACGCTAGTGGGTATGTAGCAATATCTCATTGCAGTTTGATTTGCATTTTCCTAATGACTAATGATGTTGAGCATCTTTTCATGTACTTATTAGCCATTAGTATATCTTCTTTGTTGAAATGTCTATTCAAATATTTTCATATTTTTAAAAATTGGGGGATTGCCTTATTGTTGAGTTGGACCCCACTTGTTTTTGACCATTAATTACCACTTCACCTTACACTGAATTGTGGCCTCTTATATTCTGTTGTCTCCCACTGTTTCTAAATGTCTATGTTGTTATTTAACTTTTGGTGTGAATACATTTTTTCTCCAAACTTGATTTTAAAAACATTTTATTGAGGCATATTGACATGTGACGAATTAGTTTCCAATGTACAATGTAATGATTTGGTATTTATATATATTGCAAAAAGGTCACCACAGTAAGTCTCATTAACATTCATCATCATACATAGTTACAAAGTTGTTTTTCTTGTGATGACAAGTCTTAAGGCCCACTCTCTTAGCAACTTTCAAGTATGCAATAAAGTATTATTAACTATATCACCATACTTACAGCCCCATGACTTAAATATTTTATAACTGAAAGTTTGTATTTTTTTAACCTCCTTCATTCATTTTACCTACTCAACTCCTACTACCCCACTTCTGGCAACTACCAATCTGTTATCTATGTCCATCAGCTCCTTTTTTTTTTCTTGTTAGATTCCACATATAAATGAGATCATAAAGGATTTCTCTTTCTCTGTCTCACTTATTTCACTTAACATAATGCCCCCAATGGCCATCCATGTTGTCACAAATGGCAAGATTTCTTTCTTTTTATGGATGAATAATATTCCATTGTGCATATATATGTACACATATACATATATATATAGGGCCTGGCAGAAATAACACCCGAACTTGAGTTATGATTTTTATCACAAAATCATAATTATACATGCTTATGATTTTATAATAAAAGATTTGGTATAGACTACCAGCTCATAATAAAGGGACATTATTACAAAATCATAAGCATGTATGGTTATGGTTTTATAATAAAATCATAACTCAAGTCCAGGTGTTACTTCTGCCAGACGCTGTATATTTCACATTTTCTTTATTCATTTATCAATCAATGGACACTTTCCCTAACTTGATTTTTAAACTCTCTTAAGAAGATGAACTCTTTTACTTTTTTTTTTTTTTTTATAAACCAGGCCTAGCAAAATACTCTGGAAATAATGCATTCCCAATAAATATTTGTTGCATAAACAATAAAAAGCTCATCTTTATGTAAATATTGTCAGTACAACTGCTATCATAATTTAGTAAGTTGCATTGAATATTGTTTATTACTAATTTTGTATATCAGAGGCTTCAATTTTACCATGATTTTTTAAAAGGAGTGCATCAGAGTATAAACTTGGACAAACAAATTTAATTATCTGAGAAAAATTAAAAGGGAGTTTGAGAAAAAATTAATAATTTATTATAATTAATATGTTTAAATAAAATAAGTTAAAATTTTTAGGCATTATTTTTTTTTCTGCAAGTGTCCCTGAGTGCCTTAACAAAAATAACAAAAACACAATTAATCACAAATGGAGAAAGCTCTCAAGCGTACCCATGAGCAAGTTGAAAGCAAACCAACACTTCACCTATATTACCAATACTCTGAACTCAAAAGAAAAGATTTGAAATTATAAATATAAACTTACTTATATGTATAAATAGTATAAGCCTGAAAACAAAAACAACTTCCTCTAAAGATAGTAAATAACAAGAAAAAATAACTTTTGAGCCTTGCCTGGAAGGATGCCAAAGATACACACTTGAGAATATTTTAAGGTAATTAGCATTTTTGTCTCTGTGTCAGTAAAAATAGGCTTTTGCCTGCTCCTAATTTTCCTTGGGTTAGTGAGACCATTGTATGAATGAAGGGCTGTTAAAGGCCATTTGTATTGTGCAAACAGAGGCACAAATTAGAGAGGGCATGCTAATAAGAAGAAGGAGCCCAGAACCTGTTTCTATTTTAGGGGGATAGAAAACACATCAATCTTGCTTTTAGAATATTTTCAATTAAAATCAAGAGCACATAGCATACTGAGAACCAGCAAAGGCTGCGGCCATGTGGATTTTGAATAATTCTTACGTACCGTCTTCGTATGCACACTGATATACGTATAATAGGCTGAAATATAATTTGAGGTCCCAGAAGACCAAGGTCCCTGAGCTGCATGAGAAATTCTAAAGGAAGAGAAATATAAAACTGGACCATCTGTTTCACTTTTCAGCATGCAACCTTTGGAGTAGACTGTTTGGAGGAGGATGCTGTTTAAAACCTGAATAGGGATGAAATATAGTACATACACTCATAACATATCATTAACTTCCTCTCTCCTAAGCATAATCAATAGCGTCTGCAAGCCCAGTTCCACATGTTAAAAACAAAGCACGATGTTAGCTGCACGGAGCGCTCACTTCTCCTTGCACTGAGACAATAGTGAGTAGATTACTCCTCGGCCCCAGGCAGTGCCTCCTGCCTCATTGTGGGAGCACAGGGAAGGCATCCACACTGCAGGGGCAAGTGTTTTGGGAATCGAATTATAGTTTGCATCCGAAATGCTGTGCATAAGCTCAGTCTGCCCCTGCTTTAGTCACGACAACCTGCCAGTTGCCTAATGTCATATTTTTTATGTGTGCTTATGAAAACATTTCGAGATATCACCCCCCAAGTTACCTTTTCCCCAATGTTAGAATTACAGCTAACCAGGTAGCCAGTGTCCACATAATGTTCATAGAGTGGAAAAGCACTAAATACAACAGTGAAGGGTGGCAGGAATGAGTGTGTTCGGTCTCAAAGTAGAGAAACCACTACCCCCAACGCTATTCAATAAACCTAGTGCTGAACTTCTGCAAACCGTGATTGTATTGGACTTTTGGCCTTTCCTTTTCAGGTGGTGCTAGTCCTCTCTCTTGAAACCTTTGTAACTATTAAGGCTGAAGTGCCATTTAAAGAAAAGAGGAGGCAAAGAAATGAGCTATAGGAATCCACGGTGAGTCATCTGTCAATGTATCCTTTCTTGAGCTCATCGGGGAAGCAGGCTTCAGGGCGATGGGATCATAGGCTTTGTTTTGAATTTGTCTGTTATAACCTTAAAGCTTTCTTCAAGGGCGATACCTAGGGTTCATGTCTGTATACAATGTCTGTTGCTAAGGAAAGGTTTGTACTTAATGATATTACAGTGTTCTGTTAGGAGCAGGGAAACTGGGTTATCAGTTCATTTCTTTATAAAACCCATAGTTTTATTTAACAAACATTTAATAAATAAAAAACATGTACAGCACATACTTCTGCCATTAGAGGTCCATTGGAAGGCCGTTTTACATTGTCTATATCAAGAATCTATTCTACATTCTAAGATCCATAGTCGCTCCTTACTACAAAAGTTAGTAATAATGTAATAGATGTCAATTACTTGCAATACGCGAGGACTATTTGGAAAGTATCCAGCCATGCAATATGAAAAGTAGAGGCATTTATGGCTGGGTTTTTTCCAGTCAGCCCTTGTGTTATCTAAGCTCCTCTGGTATTTCCATCTCTAACTTCATTTTCATGTTGTATTTCTCATTTCCACCCAATATCTGCTGCTGGCTCTGTAAGAGAGCTACCCTTTCAGCTTGCTACCTAGTGCTTCGTTCTTGGTGGACAATTTCAACACAATAAGATTGTGTGGTGAGCGCTTGCTGTTCACGAGTCCTCTGAAATGGAGAAGTAGAGGCTGCCCTAATATGAAAATCTTGGCTTTTCTAGAAAAACACGATTGTTCAAACACCATCTAAAATGTTTCAGTTTTGACATTTTTTGTTGTAACAAAGTTTACAAAGTATTGTTTGTCTCATTTTTTAACAGTAATGTATTATATGGTACACAGACCTCTGGACTCCAGAGTCATATTCTGACAGGATGGGGGTCCAGATGTGTAGTAGCAGTCTGTGTAAGCTTGGGCAGGCTTCTCAACCATTCTGTGCCTTTTCCCACTCTATAACACAGGGATAATAATGGGACCTATTTCATAGCATTGAGCTGGGAATTAAGTGAGATGGTTCCGGCAAACCACTTAGAATTGTGCCCAGCACATAGTAGGTATGCAGGAAGTGTCGGTTTATTACATTGTTGAACGTCTTCATCATCCTACAATTTTAAATCTTCCCTTTTTCCCATGAATATGCAGCCACTTCTCTTAACTCAAAGAATTTTAAATGGTAGAATCTGGGGCAATGTGGCTAGATGTTAGAAAAATATGCGGAGTTGCCTGTGTCCCACAAATAATTCCATTAAAGAAAATATGATCATTTCCCCATACCACAGCTTTGCCTTTCGATATGTAATAACTAGGATTCCTTCTTTGTCCATTGTCCTTCTAAAAGCTTCCTTCTGGCCCTAGATAATATCAATGTAAAAGAAGTTTGTCTGGATGTGTATGTGTTACCTATGGCAAAATTTTTGTTTGCTTTATTACCAATTCTTACATGTTACTAAATGTAGAAAATGGTTTACAATAACTTTGATAATTTACTCCAGCCTATGCAAGCCTTTACCAGTATTCCAAGTATAATAAATGTAGACATATAGAAAAAGACAAAGAGCTCATTTTGCACATAACCGAACTGATGCCCAGGGTTTCAGCCCAGACCTGGAATTCATTGTCAGTATTTGGCATTTGTCCACAGCCGGCAGAGTCACTACTAGGAGGCCTGTTTTCTTTACTCGGAACATAATTTGGTACTGTCAAGCCAATCTGGCTACAATTGAATGGAATGTTTTGTTCTTCAAAGCCTTTATTTTTCCTTCACATTTCGTTTATATACTATTTCTAGTGAGGTCAAATTCCCCTGTAAATATTATCTAATTTATTCTCGTAACATCTCTAAGAGATACGGTGCATTTGTCTTTATTATTAGCATCTGGTGTTAGGAGATTCACATTTACTTTGTTGGGAATCACCGGGAATAAATCTCATGTAGACACTAATGGAAAATATAATAGGAGATAAATATAGGTATGTCTGTAAATGAAGATATTTTCCCACCTTTGAAATCTGTTGACTAAAAAGATAAAAAGTGGAACAACTTATGATGATTGAATAGTAATAAAAAGCAGCATTTAATCTAAATCTCTCCTTCCCATGATTACAGCATGCTATTACTCAATACTAGAGAGTCTGCTGATGAGCTATGTAAATGTTTTCCAATAAAATTAAATAGATTAGAATTGGAAAGAGAAATGCTAATGTTTCTAAGGCTTTTAAAGAGTCTTCTCTAAAAACTTTTCTGAAAAATGCAATTTAAGACTATGTCACAATGTCATCAGTCCTAGCATAGTGAACACCATTATTTCCATGTGGGTAGAATAGGCAGAAGCAACCATCATGTTCAATTTCTTGTCATCTGTGATCCTTTATTGTTAATTCTCTTCATGTATTTTGCCTGCTGCTTTGTTTTGGTTGTCAAAGTTTGTTACTGAGACAAGGCTAAGATCATCCTACTCTGACAGTCACACATTGAGTTGACATGACGCACCATGAGGTGAGTCTAATTGCTGTTAATATTGGAGAGATGAATAATGCTATTAAAAAGAAGAACAGTTATAAAAAAAATAAATAAGTGAAGGCAAGTCTAGATGACATGAAAGAAGGACAGTTTGATGAGGGGAAACCCATTAACCTGAAAGGAAACAGTTTTTTGCTTCCAATTTAGCAGTTGTGAGCAAGGCTACATTCATACTAAATGGAAACAATTCTTCTGATTTGTTTATAGACTCAAACATTAAGCCTTCTTATATATGGAAAAAGAGACCCCTACTATGATTCCTAATTCTTAATAGAATGTGAAAATGCCATGTTAGGTAAGTTTATGAGAAAACCTTAACCTTCTTCCTGAGGTATTATTAATGAGGAAAGAGCTAACTCCCTGTTAGGTGGAGGGTACTCTAAAGCAGTGCTTCTCAAACTCAAATGTGCATATGTCGTCTGGAGATCTTGATAAACTGCAGATTCTGATTTGGTAGCTCTGAGGTGGGGCCTGACACGCTACCTTGGAAAAGCCCCAGGAGATGCCCATGCTGGTGGTTCAGGCCCCTCTTGGAGAAGAAAGGCTCCAGACAACTATTTTAAAAAGAAATTTGCACAAATACAGTGTCTTGCTTTGTCATAATTTCAGGAAATTAAGTGACATTGTGCTAACAATACCCAAACCACTTGCCCTGCAAATGGAAATGAAGAGGATGAGCCAATTTAAAGTTTTAAGGACTCTTTTAAGGACAACTGGAATTATGGGTAAGGTTGGAGCTGTAACAGAACATCTGCAAAGGTTCCTACTGGAGCTTCGTTCGTAGCCTCCTTCAATCCCTCCCTTCTTTGTGGTCACAGTTATTAGATGGCTGTTAGAAAACATGGGCGTATCCTTTCCATATAATACACTTCACTACTGGGATTCATGGCGCCTTAGTAAGAGAGAGCGTTATGCTTCTCCTTCATCCTCCTACAAACCAAGCTGCTAAAAGAGTGCAGAACACTGCGGGGATCTCACAGCAAGCATATTTCACCCATCCGGTGCCTGGGAAATGTGCTTATTGGGGGGTGCGTACGGGTAAGGGCGTCTGACACTCCCCAGCGTGACGTCTGGTGCCGTGGGCCCCTGAATGCATTCGTCTTCATCAGACCGCAGATAGCTGATAAGAGAAAGGACATTTGAGTCAGGAGAGCTTTAAAGGGGAAAAGTGAGTTTCAGAAACTTGACTGCATGTTAAATATTCTCAATTTGGGTTATCATAAACTATCATTTATGACTTATCTGGTCAGCATGCAGAGGCAGCCTAAACCTGAAAAACAGACGGTAGGAGACAAATTAGGGCCGGATGGGCAGTGTGCACATACATTAGTCTGCTCAGGCTGCCATGAACCAAGTACCGCAGACGGAGCGGCTTCAACAGCACATTTACTTCCCTTTGCGGAGGCTGCGGAGGCTGAGACCAAGGCCCCCGCTGATTCCCTTCCTGGCCAGGGCCTCTACCCGGTTTGCAGGGAGCCACCTTCTCTCTCTGTCCTCACACGGCTGAGAGAAAGCGATCTCTCATCCTCTTCATAACAGCAACTAATCCCACCATGAGGGCCCTACCCTCATGAACTCATCCAACCCTAATAACCCCCAAAAGCTCTCTCTCCAATACCATCCCATTGGGATAGGGCTGCAACAGAGGAATTTTGGAGAGCACAATTCAGTCCATAGCCATGCACTAAAGGTCAATGAAGATATCAGGGACCTTATAATACAAACATAAAGATGAAGACTTACTCTACTTTTCACCTTATTATTTATATACGAGGGCTGTCTGGAAAGTGTTCAGCTATGTAATATGAAAATTAGAGGCATCGATGGCTGGATTTTTATCCAGGCACACCTTGTATGTATGTATGTATGTATGCGTGTGTGTGTGTGTGTGTGTGTGTGTAATTTTTTTTACATTGGTCATCTCGGAAACCACAAGTCTATATGTATGCCACACTGATACCAAGTCTGGAAATAAAGTCCCTGATGGTAGCTTTATCACATTATTGAAAGTTACTTATTTTTAAAACTAATTTATTCTCCTACTCACACTATAACCTTTTAAAGACATAGTTGTGATGAATTTACTGACTACTAACTCACATAATCCTACTCTAAGAAGACAAATTTACTTCTAGCATGTTAGAAAAAAAAACAAAACTACACCTTCTGGTGCACACAATTAGAAAGTGAACATAGTAGACAGATGTGATATGGAAAGACTCCCTTCCTACTATTAATAAAATTCCTGGAAGTGATGGACAAAACAAAACAGCAAACTCCCCAGATGTCAGAAACAGAGCAAGAAACCAAAGCCAAAGCAGTAAATGCAAGGGGACGCTGCAGGGACCCATGGGGTCTTAGCCCTGGATGAAGGCCCTTGGGGATGAGGATGCGCATGGGAGAAGCAGGGTCGGAGACAGGAGGTGAGTTCTTAGACTCACTGACTAGGGAGGCTGTAACCAGTCCCCTGCAGACAGCTGAGCCTCAGGAGAGCTAGAAAACTTCACTCATTGTCCCGCAGAAGGGGCAAGGACGTTTGCTGTCATTGAGCCCTAGAGTGCCACATGCCAGGAAGGGACATCATCTTTGAGAAACTGACATCAGCCTAGATTACATTCTGAGATGTCTGAATTTATACTACAGAAGGTGCCAAAATTATATATACACATTTTAAGGAAGGAAACAACTGTATAAAACTTGTAATACTCAATATATACTGATAACAAAAGATGAACACAAGCCACGTTGGACTTCTGCAATGACAAGAGGTGCTCAAAGTGGTTACCATCAGCATCTGGACGCTTCTGATTATGACAAACTACTGCTCGAGCAATGTTGACCAAAGTGTCCACTTGTATCACTGCACAGGCCGTTTCAATTTCTTCCTAAAGTCCCGCCAGTGTAGCCAGTTTTCTGTGGTACACCACATCCTTTAGGGTCCCCCATAGGTAAAAGTCAAGGGGTGTTAAGTCAGGAGAATGTGGGGGAAACTCAAACAATGTTCTCAAATTTCAAATACCGCTTCAACATGGTCTTGAGTTCCTCCAACGACAATCGTGCTTCTGCCATTTTCTTTGACTGTCCTGTGTGTCACATGGTGATGCTAGCATTCATTTGATTAATGCCATCTTCTGAGCAAACGTCATACTACACATTGTTACTGTAATTCAATTCAACTTTGATAAGTACTATATAGATAACATCTCTTAAAATGTGTATCCATTTCTTGGTGTCCCCAGTATTTGCTTAGAAAGCTAACCCTACATCTGTTTTCTTGGAAGGATTCTCTAAGGCAGTAATTTAACAAAGAAATAGATCCAGAGCCTTGAAACCCCTAGAATCTGCTAGAAGCAAATGCAAAAGCACTCTGTGAGGTCACTTTCACAACCTAGGGTCAGAAGCTGTAATCGTCCACTAGGGCTGCCATAGCAAACTACAACAGACGGGGTGGCTTAAGTAACAGAGTTTGTTTTCTCATAGTTCTGGAGACTCAAAGTTCAAGATCAAGGTGTTAGCAGGTTTGTTTTCTCCTGAGGCCTCTCTTCTTGGCTTTTAGGTGGCCCCCCTCTTACTGCCTCCGCACATGGCCTTTCTCTGTGTGCATGCATCTTTGGTGTTTCCTCCACTTCTCACGAGGACACTAGTCATAGTGGATCAGTTTATGACCTCATTTTATGTTAGTTTCTTCTTTAAAAGTCCTACGTACAAATAAGTCATGTTGGGAGTTAGCACTTCAACATATGCTTGTGCAGGGAAGGGAGACACAGCTCAGTCCATAACGAAGACTCTCTTTGAAAACCAACTCAACGCTCTGAAGATGAATTCACAACAAAAACAGCAACAAAATGTTACAAACCACACAAGGAGTGCTACCATAATGGAGAGCCATCAGAGAAAAGAAAAAGAGAATTAGCACCCAAACAACTACGGGTAACAGAACGAAATTAAAGACGCTCTAACATAAATAGAAAGAGTAAAGACAGTTTCAAGAACAACTGAAAAGGTAATGAAACAATAGGACACCATGAAAATAAAGAATAAACAAAGTTGAATAAAAAGCAAAACAAAGAAAAGGTCTAGAAATGAAAACTACAGTCATTAAAATCTCACTGTACAGGTTAAATAGCAGTTCAGAAATATCCAAAGAGAAAATGAGCGAACTGGTGAGAAAATCGCCGAGCACGAAATACAGAGAGGAAAAGACGGAAGAGCTGAAAAAGTGGTACAGAGATGGCAAGACAGGAGGCAAAAGTCCCACATGCATCTAACGTGTCTCCAGGATACTCAGAGTGAGAATAGAAAATGGGAGATAGGCAATATTCAAGACGAAAATCAATAAGAACTTTCTATAGAGAAATACAAAAGTCTAAAAATTGAAGAAGTACACCAATTCCCAAAGAGGTAAAACAAAACAAGCATACAGCTAGTTTGAGAAAAATCAAGCCATTCTAATGTCTCCCACAAAGGAAATCTCAGTAAACAACAACAACAACAAACAATGGTTTTATATTGAACAAATTCTCTGATCATAATGCAGTAAAATTAGAAATTAGTAACAAAATAATAGCTGCTAGGAAAATGAGAATGACCATAGTGTCAATAAAAATTTGTGGATAACACAACATATATTGAAACATGGATCATTTAAACTATTTCATCACCTCAATATATGCAAGAAAAGAAATTTTCACGGTATTTGGTATATATTTATACCTAATTAGTTATAGTTCCAGTTTCATAAGGAACTATTTTTTCTTCGCCTAATGGCTATTCCTGAGACTATTTTGTTAGCCTTTGTCTGACTTTGATACTAGAGGGCTACGAGTATATTGTGTTGGTACTTTACAAAGTGCTTTCTCATATATCCCATCATCGTCTAATTCCTTCTTAGAAATCAAAGAGCATTTATAATATCTTTAACTAGTATGTAGATTACTTATCAATATGCAAAGGAATAAATACTGCTGGAATCAGAGATTTTTTTGCCAAGTGATTTCACTTTATCCCAAATAGACTTCATTCAGATAATGCTAAGTGAGTGTGGCCTTACAGAAGAAAATTACTGACATTAAGGATGGAGGAGCTTGAAGACAGTATTCTCCCACTAATATTAAATATTAGATACATGTTATAACAGACTTATTGCTTAATTGATTTAAGAACTGTCTGAATAGTCTTAAGACATTTGATAGTGGAGCAGAGACAGTATAGATAGAAAAACTTACATTTTCTTTAAAATCTGACTATGAAAACTAAATAGACCTTTAAAATTGTATAACATTTTTTGCAAAAAAAAAAATTTTCTTGATTGACTTAGAAAACGTGATCATTTTAACTTAAAATGAGGCTCCCTTAAGACCTAACATTCTATTGAGAATTATGTTCACGTAATTTCTTTAATATATTACTCATAGAGGTCGACTATGGGAGGATTTTATCTCTAAACATGTTTGCAGTTAACTCTGGTTGTTGTTCCAGACAGACACAACTGTGCCTTGAGAAATGTTGCACAGGCCCAGGAACAGTCTTTTTTATTTTCTTTTGGTGTATGTTACTGAGGTGTCTGCTGTCTTGGTCATCTTTGTTGCGCTATTGCTACAACCTTGACGTGAACTCTTTCTATTCACTAGCTTCCACAAGAAATATGAGGGGTGGTCATATTTCTTGTGGAATGAAGGGGAAAAAGAGTTAAAAAACACTATTTATTGTTTTTCCTTTTCAATATATTCACCCTTAACCCTAATACACTTTTCAGATATTTCGATACGTTTATTTATATCCTCAAAAAAAAGTTTTGTATTTGCACTCAAATTGCAGCTTTAACGTCTTCATCGTCTGTAAATTTCTTTCTTCTAAGCTGATTTTTCATATTTGGGAACAAATAATAATCAATGAAGCCAGGTCTGGACTGCAGGGAGGGAAGTGTCACGTGTGGGAGCCACAGTCGTGAAGAGCAGCCAGCACGGCATCGCTCTTGTGCACGGGCGCGTCGTTATGCAAAAGCAGCGCCTCTCTTCTTTTCTCCTTCACAGGTTCTTTAAGTGTTTCAGCAGACTGGAATAGTCCTCTCCAGTTATTGTGACACCCTTAACCTTATAATCGATCAGCAGGATACCCTCCATGTCCCAAAAAGACAGTAGCCATGATATTTCCAGCCTATTATGACACCTTGAACTTCTTAGGGGGCGGCGTGCCCTTTCATGCCACTGAGTGGACTCCTGTTTTGACTCAGGCTCATAATGATGAACCCAAGTTTCATGTCCAGTGACAATCTGGTTTAAAACTTCATCTTTGTTGTCCCTGCAGAGGTCCAAAAACTGTCGTGAACATTCGATGTGCTGTTGTTTTTGAAGCGGCGTGAGCACACTGGGTCCCCATCTTGCACTGACTTGTGACATCCTGACATGGAGATGGAGAATGTTCGAAACGGTTGTAGGTGCCACTCCACCAGTTCTGCAAGCTGCTTTTTATTCAATCTGGCATCTTCCATGACAAGTTTTCAACTTTTAGACAATGTCTGAGGAAGTGGCCTCAACAGGGTCTCCCAGACAGAGGTCGTCTTCAATCTACTCTCTCCATTGCTTGCAAAGGCTGTGCCACTTGTAAACCATGGATGTCCCAGGGCAGCCATCCCTGTAAACCACTAACATCTCTTCCAAAATCATTTGAGGTGTTTTCCCTTGTTTTGTGAGGAACTTAGTGCAAAATTCCATTTTATCCATACTTGGGATTTTCTTCACTTTCAATCTGCTTCTTCGACAATATCTGAAGGAACATGGATGCAAGCAAGCTGAAATTTGGCACAGATACTAATAATAAATCACACAATCAAACTGTGTGCACTAGTACACCCACCTCTCCTATAACCTCTCCCTACCTTCCACAAATTTCTTGACCACTCCTCATATACTCAGACCAATATCCTTCAAGATTGACTAAACATTTGCGGTGGTATCATGAGGGCTTACATTCCATACGGTATAAACTTGCACCCTACAACCCTCTAGAACATCTCTTACGCTTACATCATCCTTGCCCCTGGTCCGCAGACACCAGGATTCACCTATGAATATACACTCCAAACAGACAATTGCTATAGAAATTATTTTTAAAATTTGGCAAAGTAATTAAGGATATAGTTCTTTTTAAAATTTGGCAAAGTAATTAAGGATCTAGTTCTAAGCAAGGCTTGAAATCCTAATGAATATTCTAAGTCTTATATTCTTAATATATTTTATTCTAAAGTTTTCATGAGACATAAAGGTGGTCATCATTATTCTTTGACTTTTCATCGTCTTTCCTAATTTTTTTTCTTTCTGAAACATAAATGTATCTTTGAAGTCATGACTATGTGGTAAAGTTACATCAAACAATTACCTTAAGATAAAATCAAATGGAAGAATGTACTTTCTTCAGAAAATTGGTTAAATCCAGTTTCTCTAATGAGAGATTCAAATAGAAATGATTTTAAATCCAATTCAAGTAGAATGTTTACTGTACTTTCTTGGAAAAACATCTTTAATACGTATAACAACGTGTCAATGTCCTTAATATCCAACTGTTCTTACATATCAATAAAAAGATAAACAAGTCCATTTTAAAACAATAAACAATTTGTTTGCGGGGGAAAAGATGATTGATAAACATATACAAAGTCCAAGCTCAGTTATCATTGACGAAATGAAAACTTCTGAAACTGAGAAGAGAATTTTCCCCTTTCGTGTTGCCAGGCATGAAAATATTTGCTGTGGAGGTGGGAAATCTGCGGCCTCGGGTACCATCGGTAGGAGTGTAAATTGATACATTTTTAGAGAGCAATTTGGCGGGATGTATTAAACGTTAACATAAACGTCACTTTTAACTTTAAATACACCCTGTGATCTTCCAATCCCATTTAGAAATTTATCTTACCGGGTTTTTTTTACACGCATGAACAAGAATAATCACTACCACGTAATTTGTAAATAGCCGAGAAACTAGCCCAAGGCCCATCAGTGAGGATCTTGTTCTCTCGGACGTTGGGGCACATCTGTGCTCGCGTGCAGCCGCTCGAAGGAAGGACACAGCACTGTAGGTGCTGCTACAAGGAGTCCAGGGTAATTGTTCTGTGCAAAAAAAAAAAAAGCACGTTTGAGAACATATGTAAGATATTCCTGTCTGTCTAAAATAAATAAATATTTTATCTATAGGCTCTGGGAAAAACCCTGGAAAGTGGAAGAGGGGGAAGGATTTTGGCTTTGTACATGCTTCTGTCCCAGATTATTTCTTTTATTTTCTTTCTTTCTTTTTGGTTTTGTCATTGTCGTTTCTGTTCTGTTTTGTTTATTTCTCCGTGCTTTATTTCTCTTTGCTTGAGCACATATTATTCTTATAATCATGCATACAACTAATGGTGAAAGTCATTTGGACCTATATGAAGTATTTTAATTTTCCCTAAGTCTTCTGGGAACCACAACATGCAGACCTTCTCCAAGAAGAGGAACAAGATGAGCCATAGCATGATCCTTCCTTCTCCTTTCTCCCTCTTGACACTGCTGGTGCAGAGACTCTC
This sequence comes from Lyroderma lyra, assembly GCA_004026885.1. NCBI lineage: Eukaryota > Metazoa > Chordata > Mammalia > Chiroptera > Megadermatidae > Lyroderma > Lyroderma lyra. Next base: position 123,027 of record PVJL010004103.1, read on the forward strand.
CTTTAATTGTTGACTAAAGAGAGAAAAAGTGCCTCTAAGGTCAGATGAAGACACTTAGGGACATACACACACCAAGTGTGAGGAGAGAGGGGGCTTCAAAAACAAAAACTAAGCATGCTTTTATAAAGAGCCTATGCTGATACGTGGCACTTTGTCACCTCCTCTCATACGTACTGTCTACTTAGCAGCAATTCATTACAAGTAAGGGAAAGTGGACAGGAATTAAAGGCACCAAATGAAGCACATGTTTGGAAGCTCTCTTGCAGGAGAGGTTCGATTCCACATAACTTCCAATTCTATATAGAAGCAACAACAGCCAGAAGCAAAAGTATTTTGCTTCACATCATATAGTTGTCAGCTATCTGTAGACAAAAAAAAAATATTCATGCGACAGGAAAATAGCTTTTACAGACTGAAAAGCAACCTCGATACACTTAGAAATACTTACTTCAGTGAGATTTTCTTCTATTGGACTCAATGCACTGAGGAAAAAAAAACAGAAGAGAAATAGGTTTTTCTAAGAGCTGTTTTATTTATTCCTCTTATTTTCCTATTTGATTGAATTTTCCTGGAGACTCATTTGCAGGTTAGTTTATTTTAGTAGGCAGTGCCTTGGTTGAAGCTGCTTTTTGATTGGCGGGCAGATGGATTAAACTGCCCTCTCCCTAATTGTAACCCTCCCTTCTCCCTAATCTCGCCATAGTTTCTTAAGAGATGAGGCACTTGCATATCCCAAGGGGGTAAATGAAGACTTCTGCAGCAGATGATAAAGTAGAGGGTTTGCTGCATTACTCATTTAATAACATCAATCACACATCCACTTGGGCAGTTAAATTTCTGTTGAACAAAGTCCAGAAGCACCTGGGGAACGTCTCCCCCTCTGTAGGTGCTGTCATTAGACATCTGTCCTAAAGGCGTTGTAAAAATAGATTTGGGGCTGCAAACACAGTTATTGTAATGCTGACACAATGCTAGGCACATAATGAGTAGTATTTTGTAAAAATAAAAAATAAGTATCGAGTAAATAAATTAAATTCCAAAATAAATTTTGCACCAATTCCCTACGCAGATGGTGAATTACCTTTATGCAAACTCGTGTGCACGTGGCAGCGAGAATGATCTTCTTGAAGTACCTGAAGATCCACTTTCAGAAACTACAATAGGTCCAAACTGTTGCTCCCATAAAATCCATATTGCTGATGCACGTTGAAAGGTTTTCTGACCATTGGTTCCCTCCTCCCTACGTTCTCTTTTAAAAAGTGTTGCCTGTCCCTATTATCGTTCCAGCCTGGAACACAGGTGAATCTGCCCCGCGGTCCCTCTCTGCGGCCGGTGCTGTCCGTCCACGGGCCTTCCCAGAGCGGTCCCGTTCTGGTCTTACTGTCACTTCTCACCCTGGCCAGCTTTGCAGAATGTGAGTACAGAGCAGTGCATTTCTAATAATAACTTACAGAGAGTTTTGCTTCTCTTTACATGACTTCATGTCGATTCAGTGCAGTGGTAATTACCTTTAGTGGAATATAAGCACACTGGAGGCAAAGGCTGCTCTGACAACTTTCTCATGCTCACCAAAATGGTAACGTTTACAAGAGGTTTCATGACCCAGTTAATTTCAAGGGTGTGATAACATCTCAGAAGAAGATTGAAGTGACTTAATTTAAAAATTAAAAGCAATATTGTATTGATGGGTCATATCAATATCATATTCGATGAGTCAATAATGAAAAAGTGTCAAATACTTGAAAATCAACCTAAAACTATAATGAAATTCAAATAAAAGTCTCAATTGTTAGAGATCTATGTATTCATTATTTTATTAAAATATTAAGAAAAAGCATTCTAAAAATTGATCTTGAGAAAATGTTAAGAAATGTATCAGGGAGAATATATTATGTCAGTTATTACACAAATATTTAATAGGTAGAATAATTAAAGCTATGGTGCTGGTAGAGCACTAGATAAGTAGATCAGCAGAACATAACTGAGTGTTTTGAAATGATCCATGTACCCAAGGAGAATTTAGTTTTTCCTAGAGATAGCATTTTGTATTGGGGATAAGGGATGACTTATTCGGTAAAGGTTAAAGTATTTGATTAACCACTTGGAAAAATAAAAATTTAGATCCCTATCATATAACAAACTAAATATCAGATAGATTAATAACTTTAAAGTAAGTCAAATAGAAACAAAACAACACATAAAAATAGTGGTGCATATTGTAAGCAAATATTTGTATAATTGATAGGAAGAGAGGACTTGCTAAAACTGATACCAAAGGCAAGAAATAAAGAGGAAGAGAAATCCTGATAACAGTTTTAAAACTCTTTATAAAAATACCACAGGCAATGTTTAATGATAATACACTAGAGAAAATATTTACGATATGTAAGGCAAAGGTTTATAATATTCAATATATAAAGAGTCTTTCAACAATCAGAAAAAGATAGAAAAATGAACATGGAACTTTTAAAATGCATCATATAAGAAGAATCAACAAAAAAAGCAAATAATTTTTAGAAAACATTTAACCATTCTAGTATTCAAAAAGACTATCTGATTGGCAAAGGTTGAAGAGAAAAAGACCTCGTGTTGGAATGGATATGAAAAAATGGAGGATTTTTATACCCCGCCGGTGGGAGTATAATGTTGTATCTCTTACAGAGTGAAATCTGGCAGTACATCTCAAGAGCCTTTAAAAGGGTAGATCCCATGATTTATACATTTCATGAGACAAATGTAGGAAAATATATGCCCAAAGGGGTGCTTATAACAGTTGGTTATTATAGCAAAATATTTGAGAATATGCGTTATTCAGAAAAATCCCAAATAATAATAGCTGAAATAAGGTGGGCATTTATTTTCCTGTCATGTAATCAAGTCATGAGATAAGCAATCCATAGCTAATATCGTAACTCCATGATCAACAGTGACCCAGGTTCCTTCTATTTTTTTGTGTCTACAATCTCTTTAATATGAAGATTTTACCTTGTGGTCCAAGATAGTTAGTTATTTGGTCTTCAGGCATCTCATCCCTGCTCTAGCCAGCAGGAAGACAGGAGGAAGAAAGGCACGGTTCTTTTTAAGGACAGTTTCTGGAAGTTAAACACAGCATTTCGGTTTGGTCACATGGCCACACCTAACTGCGAAGAAAACTGGGGAATAAGCCTTTGTTATTCCCAATAGCACCTGCCCAGCTGAAAACAGAGTCTTGTTACTAAGAAGAAAAGAAGGGATGCTAGGGGTCGACCTGCAGATTCTGCTGCATAACCAAAATGTTGACTCATAAATGGTTCAACAACAAATAAATTGTGGTACAAATAAATTCCCAAATTCTCTACAATTGTTAAAATGCTGATATGGATCGATAATAATTAACATGCAAAGAGATGCTCAATCTATTATTAAATGGCAAAAGCAGGTCATGAAACTGTTTTTATAGTATAATCCTACCATTTTATTTATCTAATCTTGTTGCCCTTGCATATATTTTATGTATCTTATCTTGAAGTGCTTTTTAGTTTCTAAATTGATAAATTTCTAACGTGTTGGTTTGTAAATTTATGACTGTATTGATTGCATTGTGATATGAATACTTTGCTATTAATAGTATTCATACCAGTGGTCACTCACTGGGATTTATCTGTTTCCCCTAATTATTGGGGACAGGATTCTGTATATGTCCTTTAGAACAAGCTTAGTAATTATGTTCTTCAGGACACTTTGTACTTCTAAATTATTTGTAGGCTTTCAATGTCAGTTTCTGAGAGATGTGTGTTAAAAACACCCATCATGATTGGGGATTTTAATAATTCTTTGAGTATATATTTATATCATTTTTTGTCTTTATGTATTTTTGAGACTGTTTTTGAGTGCGTGCATTTTCTTGGTCATTGTTTTCTCATCATTCAATAGTAGCCCTTTTACACCTAATGCTATCGCCTTACATTCTGTTTCTTCTCTTTAATATTATGATAATATGGTTTAGTTTTCACCTGGAAATTTTTTCCCATAGTTCTATTTCAGGTTTGGGGAGTCATTGTCATTTATGCTCGTAAAGGGCGTACTGACAGTATTTATATTTCTAGTCTGGGAATCCCTGTTTTTAGTAAGTTAATTTAATGTTTACATTTATTAGGATTGCTGATAATCAGATTTCTACCATTTGATTTTGAATTTTATTTCCATATTTTTTCTTACGATTGGAATTTTTTTCTGCTTCCTGTTGGATTCGCCGAGTTGGTCCTCCCCTGCCCGCTCAGGGGTGGCAGACACACTCGTATAATGCCGTGTCTTTGACAGGCTGCCCTGACAGTTTGAATATGCCACACCTCAGCCCAAAGCCACTCGGTAGCTGTTCCTTCTCCCGGGTTACTGTCCGCAGAGAGGAGCAAGTTCCCCCCCACCCCGTCTCCCCAAATGAACCTTCGTGGTGTGGAGTTCGGGCACCCGCACATGGCACCCCGCTTTCTCTGAAATTCCGAACCGACACGGACACGGGGTGGGGGCGAGCGGCAGGGGTGAGGCTGGGGGCCGGGGTGGGGGCGAGCGGCGGGGGTGAGGCTGGGGGCGGAGGTCCGCTCAAGCTCCATTCCAGGCAAAGCGGGTTGCACAAGGTGGTCGGTCTGCGGCCGATGGGCCGTTCCTGAGTGGGACGTCGCCCCCCACGGCCCCGTACGGCCACAGCAGGTCCCCCTGGTGGGCCGCTTGCTCACCGCCTGGACACAGGCAGAAAATCCCTTCTGCGGGGGCAGGGGCCGAGCCAAGCAGGTGAGGTCGTCCTGCTGGACGTGCCGGTCCTCCGGCCGCGGTGGTGGGGGTGGGGGTGGGGGTGGGGGTGCGGGGTGGGGGGCAGACAAGACTGCTTTGATGGGCCACTTGGGGAGACTGTGGCCAGAGGAGTGGGAATTCATTGCCCCTCCCATGATCACTACTGTTATCGCTGCTTTGTGAACGTGGTCCCTGCGCGCTCCGTTTACCGTGAAGCCGGTGTCTCAGCGTCGGGACCGGAACTTGAGGGGCCTCCAGGGAGGGATCCGAGTCCAGGAGGCGGCGGCAGCCCCAGCAGAGCTGGGGGAACGGAGTGCTGCTAGGCTTTGGTCCTTCTTCTCACCCTGGAGGGGGTCTTGGAGCTGCGGGAGAGGGGTGGGCCTTGCGCACCAGTGCCCCCCCGACAACCTGCCTTGCGAAGGCCCGGGGAGAACCAGCACTTCCACCAAAGAGCGGCTCTGACCCACTGGGCTCCCCTCGGCTTGACTGCGGCGCTGTGGCTTGGCACGGTCCCCTGCTGAGAGCCGCCCTGGCAAGGTCCAGGCGGGCGTGGCGACCCCCAGCCAGCCTTCGGCAGCCGGGACAGTGACATCCAAGGGCTGAAGTTACGTGAAGACTCCCCCACCGCCGACGACCCCTGTGAAGCTACATCAACTTTTCTAAACTCTGATTTTCTTTTAAAGAACACATTTTGACCAACCGCGTGAGAAGACTGATTTGTCTTTGTGACCATGCATGCTGCTTTAAACAGGACACAACGGAACAAAAACACGGTCTGTCCCGTTTAAACGACACCTGCTGTCCGCCTACCTGGATCCCACACAGCAGCCGCCCACCCTGGGCGCTCAGTGCGCGGCCGTGCTGGCCCGTGTCCTTGCTCGCCGTGCCACGTGTTTCCCACGTGCTTTTTCTGGGTCCACGTTCCTCCGTCATCCAGCGCGTTTTAGCAGGTCTTCCAGGGACGGTCGTTCATGGCCAACTCTGAGGGAGCCCTTAGCCAGCCCTCGCTCTTGCGTGACACTTGGCTGGGTAGAACATTCTATGTGGGATTTTTTTCCCCTTCCGCACTGCAAGTTGTTACTTCACTGCTGGGGTTTGCGATTGTTGCAGAGAAATGTACTTCTTCCTTTGAGGATGCTCTGTCTGTTCTCCCTGTCTTTCCTCTGTCTTTTGTGCACTGTAGTTTCATGCTCATCTAGCCAGGTGTGGATTTGTTTTTATTTAACCTGCAAGGGCTGAGGTGCACGACAATCCAAGGACTGATGTCCATTTTCGGTCCTGTCATTCGTGAGCATTCTAATCTCTTAAAGTGTTTTTAATAAGTCCTGAGCAGATAGGAAACATCTTAAAATACATGCAAGGTATTTAAAAATATAAGAAAAAAAATAGTGTAACACCTATGCACTCATCATTGAATGCAGGAAAAGAACTGAAAGAGCAGCACCATTACCTTTAGGTTCCCCTGTCCACCCCCAAGACCCATCTCTATTTATTTCTTTGTAGTTTCGCCAAGAAAATATGTTGTTGTGCATGTTTTTAAATGCTGTATCAGTGGACTAATATGCTGTATATGTTCTTCAATTTCTTTTGTTCACTCAAAATTACATTCCTGAGATCCTACTATCCATTGACTATACAGCTATAATTTACTCCTCCTCAGTGCTACATAGCATCCCATCACCCACATTTTATCCGTTCTACTTGCTGTCAATGCACTTCGGCTTGTTTCTAGTTTTTTTACAAGTAGGCATAGGGCTGCTTTAAGCATGTTCATAAATGCTTCCAGGAACAGAGTTTCTACCTAGGAACAGAGTTTCTACCTAGGGGTGGAGTTGCTAGATCAGGGAGTATGGGCACCTTCATAAAGCAAAACTGGGTTCCACAGTGACTCCCTTCAGTACTGAATGGGAGCTTGCCCCGCTCCCCACCCCCATGACTGTACGCCAGTTTCAGACTTAATATATGTCAATTTTGTGGGTAATGGTAAGTCATAGTAGAATTAGTTTGTATTTTTGTGATTGGTAATGAGATTGAGTGACATTTTATGTTTATTGACTATTATGTTTTCTTTTCCATAAAATGCTTGTGTAATTCTTTTGACACCCCCTTTTAAAATTGGTTTGCCTTTTTCTTATAGATTTGTAAAAATTTTTTATATATCAGGTTACTAATCTCCTGACAAGCAAATATCTTTTAGTTTATGGCTTGGTCATTTCATTCTCATTATGGTGTTTTTTGATGGATGGACATTGTTAATTTTAATGTAGCCAAATTTGTCAGTTTTTCCTCTGTGGTTTTCAAGTTTTATTTCTTGTTTAAGAAAAGGTTTATATTTTTGATACCATAAAAGTGTTCTCCCATGTTGACTTCTAAAATTTTTATAGTTTTATATTTCATATATAGTTCATTAATTCACCTAGAGTTGATTTTTGTATACGAGATGTGATGAAGTGGTATAAATTCCAATGAACTTATGTGTTTTATCAGTATTTGTTTTTATATGTACATGTTCTGATCTCCCATCTCACCTGTTATATAAAGGATATATTGTGGAGTACAAGAAAATGGTATTCTGAGAGAAATTTATAGCCTTGACACTTAAAGGCTAAAAATTAAGTGGGCATGTTCCTAAATTTGAAAGTAAAAGAAATAATAACAGAAAACCACAAAGGAAAGAGAATTTTAAAAAACATTCTAAAGATAAGAGCAGAAACCAATTAAATAACCATCATAGAAATAGCATATCAATTAAACAGAAATCATATTAAATAATAGAGAAGCTCAAGGAAGATGAAATATTGTTCTTTAAAAAGTAGCAGATAAACTCTGGTCAAACGAGTCAAAGAAAAGAGAAAAGACATAAATATTGATAAAAGTGTGAAATTCAGATGCAACTGCGATTAAAAAGAGAAAGAAATGCTTTTCATTAACTTTGTGCTAATAAGATTGAAAATTTAGAAGAGAAAATATAAATTTCCAGAAAAATGTATAATGATTTGCATCTATCTTGCTAGATTGTTATTAATTCTAATAACTTCTCTGTGACTAATTTTGGGTTTTCTACATAAAAACAACCATACAACATGTGAATTGTAACCGTCTTTTTCTTCCCCCATTATCTCTTTTAATGTCTACAACTTTCTTTCTGGAATGTCTATTAGAAGTGTATTGGAATTCCTCATTCTGTCTTTCACGTCTCATAACCTCTCTTTCATATTTCCATCTTGTTATGTTTGTGTTGCATTATGGGTAATTTATTCACACCTGTTTTTCAGCTGACTATTTTACATGATAATTTAACTATTCATTGAATTTTTAATTTGAAAGAATTAGTCTTTTACTTCCAGAAGTCCAATATGGTCCTATTTGAAATCTGCTTATTCTCTTCTCAAATTTTCCTTTTGTTCCATTATTATTTTAAGTCCTTCTTTTTTACCTCTTTAATCATTTTAAACATAGTAATGTTCATAGTCTCTTTCAGAGTATTCAGTAATCTGTACTTCTTTGTGTACCAATTTTGTTGATGATTGAGTCCATTGAAGCATCCTCATTTTCTTGCATGGTTTGTCATTTTTTTTATTGTGAGCTTATCTTAAGCCGTGATCATTTTCCTATGGGAGCCCTGTGTACCCAAGGTTATAGATTTGCCCTATAGTGTGGGTTTATATTTGGTTTTTGCAAGGGTCCAGAGTTTTCATGGGCCTTGACCACATTTGTTTTTTCTTGCCCCAATTTTTTCTTAGTGTATCAGCTGAGAATTCTTGTGCTATTAGGCCAGTGTAAAATTAGATCCTACACTCAGGCTTGAGGTTTTTAATTTCTTTTTTAGGTCTACTTTTATGGACTAAGCAACTTTGCAGGAGTTTTTCCTTAACTCACCTTCTTACTTCCAGATATTCGTGTTGACTGAACCCAAGGGCATCTTTTGTCTCCTTGTGAGGGTTACACCCCAACTCCCATTCTCTAGGTGCTGGTTCCATCAGCTCAACCTGATAGCTCTAGCCACCAGAAAATTTCCCTTTCCTCCTTCTTGTCTCAATTACCTACTTTTAAAAACACAATGTATTTGTGTATCAGTAATTTATTTTATTATATTTTATCCAAAATCTGTGTGTTTTTGCAGCAGGGTGCCTGCATCATCCCCCATGTTGCTGGAATTGGAAGTTATAGAAGAAGTCTTGATTTACCAAATTTAAGTCTACATTGAAATAAATGTACTCCATTTAGTGGAATTACCAATTATTTAAATTTTCTATTAAAGCCTTTAATTGTTTGGACTTTGTATAACAAATATAATTGTATTATTTGAAAATATTATAAAATAATTTTAATCTCAAAAAGAAAGTTTAATGAAAACTGGATTATTACCATATAGTTCAGAAATATTTTGTTCTCAATTGTCTATGTTAAGCAGGGTGAGAGGCATTATTCTGGGAGGAGATCCAAGATGGCGGAGTCAGTAAACACTGTGCCTACTTTGTTCTGTAAACACATTAAAATTACAACTAAATTATTGAACAACCAACATGGAGAACCATCTGAAGTCTAGATGAACACAAGCTTTAAAGCTAAGGATACAAAAAAGAGGAGGTCACAGTGAGATGGTAGGAGGGGCGCAGACGCTAAGGAGCCAAACCTCCGAGGGCGGGAAAGAACCAGGAGGGAGACCTCAGTCACGGAGGTTCCCCCCGAAGGAGCAAGGGACCCCGCCCCACACCAGGCTCCCCAGCCCGGAGCACCGATACTGGGAAGAGCTGCCCCACAACATCTGACGGTGAAAAACAGTGGGGACGGCAGTCATCCGGTTGGGACAGAAGGCTCTGGGAAACCCAAACTCCTCATAAAGTGCCCGCACAGACTCAGTCACTCACAGGTACTCACCATGGGCTCCGGCAGAGGGACGGTACTCAGGGGGTGTTGGAGGCACACAGAGGCAGACTGAGGTGTGTAGCTTTGGAGCGAGGGCTGGAGGACAGTCGCCATTTTTCCTGGGTGTGTCCTCCCCCCATGCAGCCAGCTGGTAGGTGCCATCTTTCCTGTGTTGTGCCCGCCCCCACATGGCCAATGCTGAACCTGATTGGTCTGGTGAGCCCTGCTTACTCCACCCTGCTGACTCACTGGGACCCCCGCCTCACCCAACTCTGCCAATGCCAGAGGCACTTTCTCTGGTGAGCAGTCAGCCCCACATGCACTGCAATCTTTCCTGGAAAAGTATTTAAGTCCACAGGCCCCAGATTGGCAGCAACTGGCATTGGTGTGCTCTGAGACTTCTGCTGAGTAGTTCCAGGCACAGCAGTGGCATCAAACCAGAATCTACAGGAGCACCCAGCACAGGTGACCAGGGAGACAGTGCCAGGGCCCAAATAGAGCACCTACTGCAAAAGGCTATCCAGCAATACTGGGAGATGTAGCAGATCTACATAATACATAGAAATAAATACAGATAGGTATTCAAAATGAAGAAACAAAAATATATTAATACATCTCAAATAAAACAGCAGAAAATTCCAGAAGAAGAACTAAACAAGATGGAGGCAAGCAACCTATCGGATACAGAGCTCAAAATGATGATTTTTAAGGATGCTTAAGGAACTTAGTAAAAACTTCAACAGAGAAATAGCAAGCATAAAGAAGGACATGGAAACCATAAAAAAGGACCAGTCAGAAGTGAAGAATACTATAACTGAAATTCAGAATGCAATAGAAAGAATCACCAGCAGTCTAGATGGAGCAAAGGATCAGATCAGTGAATTGGAAGACAAGGTAGCAGAAAATTCCAGTTAGAACAGCAGAAAGAAAAAAGAATTCCCCCCCCCCCCAAAAAAATGAGGATAGTTTAAGAAGCCCTTGGGACAACATCAAGCACAACATTTGCATTGTACAAATACCAGAAGGAGAAAGGAGAAAGCAAGGAATTGAGAACCTATTTGAAGAAATAATGACTGAAAAATTTCCTAACCTGTGAAGGAAACAGACATACAAGACCAAGAAGCACAGAGAGTCCCAAACAAGATAAACCCAAACAGGCCAACACAGAGACACATTATAATTAAAATGGCAAAGATTAAAGACAGAGAGAATACTAGAAGCAGCAAGAGAAAAGCAAGTAGTTACTAATAAGGGTGCTCTCGTGAGGCTGTCAGCTGATTTCTCAATAGAAACTTTGCAGGCCAGATGAGAGTGGCAGAAAATATTCAATGTGATGAAAAGCAAGGACCTACAACCAAGATTACTCTACCCAGCAAGGCTATCATTCAAAATCAAAGCAGTGTCTCAGACAAGAAAAAGCTAAAGGACTTCATCACCACCAAAATAGTATTACAAGGGATGTTAGAGCAACTGCTTTAAGTATGGGGAAGGGGGGAAGCAAAATTATGAACAATAAAATGGCAATAGAAACACATGAACAATTAGCTCTAATTAAATAGATTAAAAGCTTCATTGCACTGAGTGGAGTGTCAAACAGAGGAACACAGATGCAAGCTGACTCTACTTATAGGCAAAATCCAAAGCATAAACTAACAAGTGGAAACGGAACAGATATCTAGATATAGAAAACATTTGGTTTGTTGTCAGATGGGAGGAAGGTTGGGGAAGAGGGTGAGATAAGGGGAAGAGATTGGGGAGTTCAGTCTGGTGGTTACAAAGTAATAGTTACGGGGATACAGGGTATATATAACATGGGGAGATAGTCAAGAATGTTGCAATAACTATGGGTGGCATCAGATGGGTACCAATTTGTTGGGGTGATGGGAGGAGGGTGGGAGGAGTGGGTGAAAAAGGGAAAGAAAAAAATTCAAACTCATAGTCACAAAATAGTCACAGGGATGTAAAGTGCAGCCTAGGACATATAGTCAACAACATTGTAATAACTATTCATGGTGTCAGGTGGAAACCAGATGTATCACAGTAAGGATTTTGTAAGCTATATAAATGTCTCCTCAATATGCTACACACCTAAAAACAATGTAACATTGTATGTCAAATTATTGAAAAATAAAGATAAATGAGAAAAAAAGAAACACACACACACACACACACAAAGAATTTGCATTATTCTTAAATTTGTATGATTTTAGATTTAGATGAAACATACATGAAATGTGATAAGCTTTTTTCATTGAAAATTTGACAAACATTGAATGTTAGAATTACCTTTTATTTTTTCAAAACTAAAAGATTTAGTTATGTTTTCAATATACATTTTAAATTCAGCTTTAAAGAAATTTTAGTATAAAATTGACATTCATGAATTATAATTATATTTTGCTTTTTAAATTGGTATATTTAAATATTTCAGAATAAAATACTTTATATTCATAGTAATTTTATTTAAAAATTTGTACATTTATTTTATTTTGATAAAATAGTATTTAAATTTGTTTAGAATACAGTAACATTTTATTTTTGATCCTATAAATGATGAGATAAAAAATGGTTAAATATTTGGTTATTTACATAGAGATTTTGCTGAAATTAATGAAGAAAATATAATACATTTCATGGAATAAACATATGAAATGCTATGAATTATTTTAAAAAGCTGCATGAGCGGTGACACAGAGTTCTAATTTATTTTATACAGGGTGCCAAAAAATGTATACACATTTTTTTAAGAGATGTTATCTACGTATTACTTTTCAAAGTTGAATTATATTACGGTAGCAATGCGTAGTATGACGTCTGCTCAAAAGATGGCGTCCATCAAATGAGTGCCCGCGTCACCACGCGACAAAGAAAACGGTGGAAGCACGGCGGTTCCAGCAGCACAAGACCATTTGCCAGGACAATGGACAGGACGAAGAGGTGCGGTTGAGTTTCCCCCACGTTCTCCTGACTTGCACCCCTTGACTTCTACCTCTTGGGGACCCTAAAGGACGTGGTGTACCCCAGAACACCGGCTATACACGGGCGGTCCTTTGGGAGGAACCTGAACCGGCACGCGCAGTGACACAAGGGGACACTTCGGTCAGCGTGGCTCACGCAGCAGTTTGCCGTCATCTGAGGCGTCTGGACGCTGACGGTGACCACTGTGAGCACCGCTCGTCATTGCAGAAGTCACACGTGACTTGCAGTCATCTTTTGCTATCCGGGTATACTGAGTATTACAACTGTAACACAGTTTGTCCCTTTCTAAAACGTGCAGACGTTTTGGCTCCCTCTGTATTTGACTTCAGAATTCACTGCAGTGAAACATCACCAGTTCGGACTGAACGAGGGAAGTGACTGTAAGTTAGCCTTGCAGCACGGGTATTTTCAATGCTTTTACAAGTAAATGCAATAAATGCACCAATAAATGGTGTCAACTGGGAAACGTCCTATGTTGTATGAAAAAAGATATAATATTAGTTGTTTCATGCTTCTAAACAGAAAAATATTCCCCATTCCCCATTCTACTCCTCCATTCTTGTATTTACTAGTTACTGTTCACGTATCCTTGAGTTGGTTGGACTGGTAACTTTTTAAATGTCTATGGTCTCAATTTCCTAATGGTATTTGTTCTGTGTTTATCTGGGGGTGTGGGCTGTGTCTAGGGGTGTGAGAACATGTACCTGTGTTTGAGGGAGACTGCTTGGTATGGTGGGGGGAGTGTCTGGGCCTAATCATTTTTAATTCTCCTTTACTCATTCAATGAATACATTTACTTTAAGCCTTGTCCCTATTCAGAGAATCATTAATTTTAAAGGATTGAGGTGCAATAATGTTTTTCTCTAAATTATTTGCCCATAGGTATGTACTGACTTTTTTTTTTTTTTAATTTGAGGGTTTTAAAACATCTAATTCTAAAGTGGAAGGAAAATGGAAAATATTCCCCACAAAAACCCATCGAAACATCCCCTAGTATATTATCTGAACATCTCCTCATGACTCCTGCTTCCTTCGGAAAGCCTTTACAAGAATTTCATTAAAACAAATTTGTACAGAATGAAAGATGGCCAGTATCACAGACCGTGTAAGACAGTTTCTCGCCATGGACTTCCAATGGGATAGGACCATCTCTTTTCCTAAGGCCTTTATGGAAGGAAAGAGAAAGAAGGAAGGTAAAAAAGGAAGGAGGGGAGAGAAGGAGGGGGGGAAGAACGACACTTGAAGCCTTACGTATAAATATCTGTCGTTATAAAGCTAGCACTTCCCGATCCGAATTATTGGTGGTCCCAGCTAGGAGACGTAAGGATAGGGCTCCTGTGTGTGTTTCGGGTGCACATGGCGGGCTAACTGCAATAGACTAGAACAGCCTGGCAGTGCCTGACCTTGGCCTTTGATCCACTGATTGAATTGGGCAGAAACTACAGCAGCAAATTCAGCCTGGGACGTGAGGACAGGTGCGGTGGATCTGGCTTCACCTTGGCCACAGGGCTTCCCTAAAACTGGCTGGAGACTCCCCCACCCCCCACTTTAGAGTCAGACATACCCATATCTAATCCCAGATTCTCTATTCACTGGTTGCATGAGTTTAAGCAACTCATACTGCCTTCAGACAGGCAGAGTGGCGGGGATGTGGCTTGCAATAATGTGGTTCCAACAAGTGATCTGAAATCACTGCCTGAGTCTCGACATGAGAAGGATTCGGCTTAACTTCCTGAAAGTCACAGATGGGTTACTAAGGAGACATTCTCATGTACGGGGACCTTAGGGCTGGTTGGGGACTGCCTGAGGAGCTCAGATAGTTCAGCCATCTTGGCACCATGCCTGTTGTCAATCTGGCTGGTTGCAGAGGTCTTTCATTCATTCATTCAACAGATGCTAATGGAGGACCAGGGCTTACATGAGGCCCCAGATGTACGAAGATGTGGGGTGCCCTCTAGGAGCACTCAGACTAGGGTAGAGACATACACATACGATATAATGTAATAAGGGCTACGATAGTGATGTGCACAAGTTGGTTTCATAGCTCAGAGGAGACTATTCCACTAGGGATGTGGGAACTGTGATGTGCCCCAAATGAAACTTCTTAGGGGAGTGACAGTTGGGCTGGTTTTGAAAGATGGTAGCTTTTGCCCAAGCAGTGGGAGCGAGCATGGAATGCAGCCAAGGTCAAGGCAGAGAGGTATGAGAGAGCCTGGTGTGGCCAGGAATGCGAAAGGGGATTCATTGGGGACAATGGGGACCATTGGGGACAATGGCCGGGCGTGAGCCAGGCACGGGGCGGGTGGGGGGGGAGAGGCTGGGCACTCAGGGCGATGACGGGCACAGGGGCACAGAGAGGGACAGGCAACACGGTGTCAGGGCAGAAAGGATGCCTTGTGGCCAGGCAGGGATGTCCCCAGGGCTGGCCATAGGGAAGGGGACCCTGGAAGAAGGGGAGCAGGAGCACCTCAACGTTGTGGGGCTGGTGGCCAGAAGGAAAACAAACTGGGGAAGGAGAAGAGAAAACGAGAAGACACTTCGGGCTAGGATGGTCTCAGGGAAGTCAGAGCAAGAGGAGAAAAAGCCACCAGAGCATCCACCAGCGGGGCCCTGTGCCTCCTTTTGCACAGCAGGTGACAAAGTTGAAGACTCTGCCAGCACATGCTTCTTTGAGGTCAAAGACTGTCACACCACCCTGAAAGTCCTGTCCCGCCCATGTCCCTGAGCAGGCTGCCCAGAGGACTCGTTTTAAACGGGACAGAAAACAACGGCCCCGTCCCGTTTCAAATGGGGGGGACCGACGTCGGGTCAGCCTGCGGACACCTTGACTTTAGCCCAGTGGGACGAGGCTGAGCAGACGCCCCGCTGGAACGGGCCGGGCGTTGTTTTCTGTCCTGTTCAAAACGGGGCGTCGGGGCAGCTTTCCCCCGAGTCTGCTCATTCTTACGGGGCGTTTCCAAGAGCCGGGCTCTCCCCTCGGGCGCCCTCGCAGGCCGGAGCACACCACGGTTCAGGGGGAGGCCCAGAAAAGACGAGGGGGGTCTCCCTAGGGGGAAACCGTTCACCAGAAATCATAAAGGAAACTCCTCCCGTGGCCGGTGCGGTTAGAGATCAGACTGGCAGGGATCGTGAAATAAATCGGAGGCAGACGGATCACCTGTCCAGGGAATTTCATCCATGGAAGGTCAGCAAGTAAGGTTGTTCTAAAGTTTTGACCTTGAACCTAAATTTTTTATGACTTCCACGAGCTATCTCCCATTAGTCAGATGGTCCGGCCTGGCTAATGATAAATGTGTCAAAGGATAAATTACGACTTGCAACAATTTGTTTCTGCCCAGACTAGTGACGTCCCGGTCACAGTGTTCCCGTCTCTGGGAGCCTGTTCTGCCCCTCCCCC